>PVKA01025124.1:0-33344 GCA_004027165.1 Ctenomys sociabilis
TTTTTTTTTTTTTTTTTTTTTTTTTTTTTTTTTTTTTTTTTTTTTTTTGTCTTTTTGAGACAGGGTCTCACTATGCAATTCAAGCTGGCCTTAAGCTCACTTTGTAGCTCAGGCTGGTCTCGAACTCACAACAATCCTCCTGCCTCAGCCTCCCCAGTGCTGGGATTACAGGCATGCGCCACCACGCCCGGCTAGGCAGTTCTTTATAGGAGTTACTTTTTGGGTCATGTGAATTAAAGATTGAGAGGAGAAAGAGTGCATTTTGTCTTTACATTACGAATGTCAGTGCTATTTATTGTACTTTACTGGAGACATGTAGGATAAGATTTTTTAAACAATGTTAAAGAATTATTTATTGAATATAAGATCTCGCTATGCAGCTCAGACTCATAGCAATCCTCCTGTCACCACACCCAGTTTTGGGGATGGCATGGCATGCAGTACAGGGGATGGAACTGGAGACCTTGCATTTGCCAAGCAGGTGATTATGCCTCTGAGCTGTCCCCACCTCTATAAGATTTTTAAAGAAAAAAAATAGTGATACATTAGAAGAAGTAATAAAAAATCACTTATGGGGAATCCATAAAGATTATGTAGGAATATTGTGTATCATTTCTTATCAGTTATTTCACAGAGCTGCTTGGACCCTCCCTGGTTATGACCAGCCGCATTTGTCAAGCACCTACAGGGAAATCTGAAGAGAATTTCCTTCGCATTGTAGGAAAGAAATGCTTCTACAAGATGTCTGAAAGTGGGAGGTGTGCAGTGCTGTGAATGCATGAGGAGAACAACCAAGAATACCTCATGTGAGATGAATAAGAGCTGGGGCAGGATATGATGTATTTTTAAACAAGACCCCTTATTGTAGGATAGCACTAAAGAGAGAAGTGATAGGATTTAAGTGTGCTCAAATGGGTTAAAAAATGAAGATCTTAAGAAGAACAGGCATTGATGACATTTTAAATTGGTCACATGTGAAAAATATATTGATGTCCTGGAGGTTTCCCTGGAAACAGAATGCATAAAAGTAGGCCCAGCATGTCCCCACCCTAGGGACATTAGGAGCTGCTGCTCTCATTTCACTGAGAAACTGTGCACTTTCTTCTCTGTGAGTGTGTGGTCCGCCCTAGTTAGTATCTGTGGAACATGAATTAGATTCTCATGTATAACAAATGCATCCCTTTATTGGTGATTTTATACTTACTGATATAATAATGTAATAAGTTCTTGTCATTTTTAAGCAAACTTCCCCCAGAATGTCCTCTAATGATTATTCTGTATAGGAGAATTTCTCAGTGTCAACACTATGGACATCTCCAGCCCCCACAGTTGGGGTCACTGAACCCAGGACCTTATGTGTGATAGATAAATGCTCTGTCACTGTTACTTCCCAATGCTGGGCCATACTTTTTCTTGCTATCAGTGATGGCTGTGTGCACTGTAGGGTGGTTTACAGCATCCTTGATCTCTACCCACTAGAAGCCAATAGAAACCTCCTCCCTCCCTAGTTGAGATGCTCAAAATAGTCTCATGTGACCCTTGCAGAGGCAAATCATCTCCAGTTGGGGACCACCAGTCTATAGTTGAGACCAGTCCTAAATTAGGTTTTAAAACCTGTGTGTAATTTTTTTGCTTTCCACCTACAAGTTTCAATTTTCTAAATAATTTAATTTGTAAGATTTTATGGATACACCTTGACCCTGTTTCAGCAGTGCTGCACCATACCTTTCTCAACACTCTCCTTTTAGAAAATAAGCATGCTGTCAAACATTCATTCAACAGAGCTAGTGTGTTTCACAGGTGTGTGTTAAAACTCACTATGTCTGTCAGTAACTGAAATACTAGTTTAAAAGAATGGATGAATCCTTGCCTTGAAAGAACTCCTGATTTGTTGTAGAAGACATAAAAATGATGGCTGTCTGCGATACACTGTGATAGGGCTACAAAGGATGCACACACAAGATATTATGTAGGTGTAAACAAGGAAGTAAGAAAACTGAACAAAATTAAATTTTTTGGATGACTTTTTAAACTTCTAGCTTAAGACTGTGAAGCAGTATTATTAAAAGATTTGTCAGTCTCTTTTTATGTGTGTTATTATTAGTAATTTTCTTCTTTGACTTATTTCTTTCATGTGTTTTTATTTCTCTGCAGATGCTGTGGCTATCACTTGGACTGATAAAGTTTTCCCGCAGTTAACATGGTTTATTCCTTTTGCTATTTCTGCCTCATTATTTAGCAACCTTCTGATTAATGTACTTGGATCATCAAGAGTGCTATATATTGCTGGTCAGCAAGGCCAGCTGCCTTTATTATTCAAAACCCTTAATATTCACTCCTCCCCACTGATACCTGTGCTAGTAATTGTCATAATTGGATCCATTGCCATTGTTGTAACCAACCTAATTGAACTGATAAACTACCTTTATTTTGTGATTTCCATTTGGACTACGTTAAAAATGATAGGATTACTAAAACTGAGGTACCAGGAACCCCATCTACACAGACCTTATAAGGTAAAATGAATTTTGTAAATATTTTTTCTGTGTGAAACAAAAGATATTACATGTAACTGTTATTTTAAAAGTATGAAAGTATATTCAAAACATGAGTAGGTGACTTTGCTCAACAAGTTGTGGAATATAGGTATAAATTGTTTTCATTTTCATTTTTATTAGGCAGGCTTTTTTTTTGGTGGTACCTGGGATTGAACTCAGGTACCCTTTGATATTGGGCAGGCTTTGATCAATATAAAATCTCTTAAAGTATAGTTCATAGTTTTCTGGATGGTGGGACAGATTATTATGGCTCTTTTCACCAGAGATTACTTGATTCATTTATGAGCCACTTAGTCACCCCAGTATCTTCTCCAGTCAGGGTCAGATGCAGCAAGTGAGAAACAGAAGAGGCAAAGTGGGATGAAGAATGGTATCTGCTGTTTTGAAGCATCGACTTATTTTAGTCACTGACAAATTCTGTGTCTTCAATGTTACTGCCTTTAAATTCACTTTCACTCTATATGAGAAAAAAAAAATCACAGGAGAAGCAGTAGTTTTTTAAGCACAGAAAAAGAAATAAGCAAAGGTTTGGTAGCTTGAAGACACTATTGGGAAGAGAGGACCTATCAGAATAACAGTCTTCATTGGGCTGGACTCGTGTTTAAATCTGATCTTGGATGACAACTGCTGAGTTTCTCAATAGCATAGAAGGTTGATACTCTTGTTAGATCTGTTTTACAAATGAAGAACCAAGCTGAGTAAATCTAAGTCACACGCCCAAGCTCACACAGCACACAATGGAGCCAAGGTTCAAACCTAGGCAGTCCCTTGGGAATGTTTGGCTCTTGTTGAGTATAAAATATGAAAAAGAATGCGGAAGGAAAGTAGCGATGTCACAGACACCTGCCCTGGTTGGCTTTCAGCTCTTGCTCCTTTTTAGTTTTCTCCTCCTTCATCCAGCCATCATGTACTCATGTATTGAGTACTGGCTATTGAGAAGCCCCTATACTTCAAACAGGTGTGGTTATTAATCTTAAAGGCAAGCCATAATCTTTTTCTGAAAGCCAGATTGTAAAACCAAAAATCACAGCACTCTAGTTGCTGCATTATAATATACAAAGGTTGCTCAGAAAACCGTAGAATGAGGGTTGACGTACATAGTCTGTCTTGCAAGAGCCTCCCCAATGGCTCTTGTCATAGTCTCACAGTCTGTCTCATTTGAATCTGTTCTTTATTTGCTTTTATTTGTTGGATCATTTATTCTAATTAGATAAAATTAAAGAGAGTTCAATGAATTTCAAATGTACCAATAAATAGTATAAGATGATCCTTAACAAGATGGGCTCAAATTTAATTCCTCAGTTTATATTCCTGAAATCTATCTTGTTATTTTGTCTCTCATGTTCAGTTCCTTCATATCTAACCTTCTAGAATGTTGCATGTGTTAAATAATCCACAATGTACAAACAATTCAGGGTCTGATAGTAATGGCTCCTATTATTTATATCATTATTCAACTTATATTTACATCAAAAAAGAAAGCAAACAAAACCTGTAGAATAAGTGGTTAAATTTTTTTCTTGTCTGTTTTTTCTCTTCTCTCACACATTTGATAACTAATATTGAGCTATGAAATGATAGTTATCTTTGTTATAGTTGCCTTATGAGAGGAAATTCTTAATTAAGGGCCCCATGAATGACTCTTATATATATATGTGTGTGTGTGTGTGTGTGTGTGTGTGTTACATAAATCGTGACTAGCTACATTATATCTTTAGAGTGTGGATCTGTGTCTCTTAAAGATATTTTTAAAATGACTGCTTACCTAATTTTCTTCTAAATTGGGTAACGTAAAATATTTGGCTCCTATAATTCTAACACAAAGCAAGATTATATCTTTAAGATTTTTAGCAAGATAAACATAAAATTAAAAAGGAGAATTATTTTGGCCAAAGTTTTTGTCTCAATTGGTTTCATTTCTTAATTTACTGAGCCTAGAAAGTCATACTATTTGCTTGAATAACATGTCTGCTTTTTTAATGATTTAAATTTCTTATGGAGTTGAAATATTATCAAGGAAGATTATTGTGACTTTCACTGGGCCAGAGAAATGTTCTTTGAATGAATTCATGACATCCAGATGAGCAGAAAATGGTCATGATTATTTCTGTTGATGAACAATCCCATGCTAGGTGTTCATTCTCTCCTATCTGCATGGTGCAAACAGCCTTCTATGTTGCCTTTCACTCGAGAATTCCTTTTAAGCCAAGTTTACCTAACTTAGTATTGTAGCCTGTTTTTAGATTATTAGCTTATATCTTTTGTGCTCTTATAAATATTAAATATGAAATATAGATTTTTCAAGTATAATCAGTATTTTACATTTTACTTTTTCAGGTCTTTATGCCTTACATATTCATAACCATGGCCATCACACTGAGCATGGTCTTGATACCACTGGTAAAGTCTCCAAAGATGCACTATATCTACGTGCTTCTATTTCTCCTCAGTGCACTTCTGTTTTATTTACCTTTAACTTACTTTAAGCTGAAGTTGGTTTGGTTTGAAAAGATGACTTACTACCTACAACTACTATTGAATATTTGTGTCCCTGATAAGTCTGATGAACAGATACAAGAAGAAACTTTTTAAAAAAATGCCTGCTAAATACACACCAAGTTGCAAGTAAAGATTAAGCACATGATGGAATATTAATTGTGGAATTCCCATAGTAAATTTATCAAATAAAATAATGTACATATAAGTGCCTGGATTAGTAGCTGGCTTTTAGATCACAAATAAAATGTTCTGTGCAACTAAAGCTCTATTTTTATTAATAAAAACCATAAATCTCTGTTTGACTAGCTTGATATATTGATGATGTCTCTCTCACACTTACTTTTCCTTGCATGTCATCCATTTTCTACCAGATTTGTGGTGTCCTTATAATAAAGTTAACCACTAAAAATAAAATCCATTCTCTTCATCTTTCTTGGTCTATTTTTGGTGCTAATGTGGAGATAAAAGGAATAATTCCATTGGTCCTATTTGCTATGTTCCTCTAGGAGTAATTTGTTCAATGTACTTGGTATTATAGAAATACTTTTTAGATCACTTTCCTTTGAGTGCCTTTCTTTAAATAGTGAAGTACCTGGAAAGCACATTACTGTATCTTCATTGGACTGAAATGTGGGCTATTTACAATTTGCATGCGGTTGTGTTCATAAAGTATATGGAATAAGTAGCTGAGTAGATAACATTACAACAGTCACACTCATTACATATTGTTCAACTTTTAAAAATTCCTCTACTTAGTGTAGAGGTTTAAAGGATTAAGTATTTAGGACCTTGGCAGATATATCAGAACCTACCTCCGCAGAAGGAAGGGATTCTCAGAGGGTGACATGAGACTTGGCTCTCCGTCTAGGTTTCCTCTCTGGGTCTCCATCCTGCCAGCCCACACTGCATATTTGGGTTTTTAGTTCTCATAATCCTGTGAGCCAAATCCTTGGAAAAAAAAAAAAAACACTGCCTCCTCATTCCATACATACATCTACTGATTCTGTTTCTCTGAAGAACCCTGAAAAATACTCTTGTTCTCTCCACCAGTGGTGTCCTATACTTGTTTACTTCTCATTTATTTTCCCTCTTTTTTAGCATATTGTTAAGTATCATTTAAGTTCAATTGATTCCACATTCAATATAGGGAGATAAATATATCATGTTACTTACTCATTTTGTAAGACCATTCACTAAATTTATGGGCCTTATAGTTCAAGGCCAATAAGGGAGAACCCTTCACATGGAATCTACTACACTTCACAACAGCAAAACTTTCCCCTTCCTATCAACTGTCAACAGCATATGGCAAAAAAAGATTCTTGAGCTTTGCACTGTATAGATCCAGGGTCAGAACTTCAGAGTCTAAAAACATGAAGATATTTAAACCACAGATGAAAAGAACTACATATTTGAGTAGTGTCAGAATTTAAAGAAAGTTTGAATGCATTGAATGGCTGTACCATCCTCATTAAATAACTCACCCACCTACCTATACTTGTATACTTCATAGGAGTGGGAGACCTATAGGAGTGGGAGACCATAACACACCTAGAGTGTTATGGATGCTGGTCCTATCTTGGACAGCTTTTTCTTTCCTAATATGTAACCACAATGTAATGTTGAATTACTGGGTGTTAGAGTTTGCATCTAGTTGTCCCCCCAAAGCCTCATGAAGTCATGAGGTAGCTTCTGGAGTTTGTGATTGATTCTGGATCCATTGCTGGGATGGCAAGTGTGAGTGCTACACCCTGGCCCTGGGGTGGGTAATTTGCATTTACATTGTAAGGATGGGGGGAGAGGCTAGCTAGCCTGAACTGCTGCTACTCTATGCTGCTGCCATGAATGACTGCTCTCTACTGTGTGCCACTCTACCTTGGAGCCAGTTGAGTATGGACTGAAACCTCCACTAACTGTGACCTGAATAAATCTTTCTTTCTTTAATTTGGGGTGTTGGGTATTTTGTCCCAGCAAAGCAGTGAGAGAAGAGTAACTGAGACACTGGGTAAGTATTATCCTTATCTATGAAACATTTCTTTATACTTGGTGCCAGCCGTCTCATGGCTGAGATACCTCAAGATGAAAACCTTTGTTCAAGGGTTGCTGCTTTTGAGAAACTTGATCCTTAACTTTTCCCCAGGACTAGGCATTGAACTTGGGCTTGCAAACTTGCTAGAAACAGTTATCTACAACTGAGTTATATCCCTAGCTCCTTGATCTCCTAGTTTTTTATTTGCTAACTAGTGAAGTCTTTCTACATATGCACTGTCTGAGGCAGGATAAAACAGAGGCATTATGTCCATTATTTAAAATGTTATAGTTTTGTTTCCCTCCTGAATCTGTTCTGTAAGTCATGATTGGGACATGCCTCCTTTAAAACTGGGTGGGCAACCATCTGAATAAATGTGTGATGTCAAGAACATTGCTCAGGAAAAGGTTTCTTTTTTCTACGAATTAATAGGAAATTGGTTCACAGTAACAAAAATGAGGTTGCCGTACGAATTCTTTTGATAATGTTGGATCAATGCTATCTTGCTAAAGCAAGACAAATGATATTTGATCTGTGTGACCCAAATGTATCATGGAACTAAATTATTTGTATGTGATCATTCTTTCAATTTGGAAAGAAATTATGTCTTTACTGTGCATATGGGGCCTCAGAGATCTTACTTCAAAAATTACCCTAAATTAGTAAAGCAGAGACTACCTAAGAAGCTCCTGATCTTTCTCTTTCTAGTACATATTTGAGTGCTCTGTGAGGGCCGGAAGTACAAGTGGATGGTGCAGCACATTTCCAGTGTGTGTGAAGCCTTTGGTTTGAACACCACTCACACACACACACACACACACACACACACACACACACACACACAGAAACTCTGTGTGAAGTAATTTTCTCAAGTTACTGTAGCAAAGCAAATTTGATCATTTGAAAACAAAAGCTATTCTTTCCAGAAGGCCAGAAAGCCAGACGCAAGGCATTGGTAAGGGTGGTTCCTGGCAGAAGTGTCCAGGAAGAATCCATTCTGTGTCTTTATGCTAAAGCTGGTGGTGGCTATAATTGTTGATGTTCCTTGGCTGCTATGCAGGCTCTGCCTCTGTCTTTCCCTGGCTTTTTTCTTTGTCTCTCTTGTGTGTCAAATCTCATCTCAAAATCTTTAATTTCTCCAAAGACCCTAATTTTAGATAAGGTCATGTTCTGATGAAGGAATCTACTAGTGAATGTACTAACCTAGGTCATTTTATCAAAATTGAATTTTATCAAATTCAATTCTCAGTTTTCATGGTGGCCTCTTCCTGCCATGGAAACTGCTTTCCCAGGGCCAGCCAGTTTTGCTTGTCTTGGAGGTAATAACTTATGTGAACACCAGAGTTGGAACTAAAATATAAAACTTGTGAGAGCTCAAACTGTACCGCTGTGAGCCTCGATAATAGCAATATCTGAAAATATAGAATCAGAATTTCAGAAGAAAGTATTGGCTAGCCAAGAGCTGTGGTATAAATCTCATTTCAAGGTACTCTGGACATGCCATTGGAGGATTGAAAGTTCAAGACCAGGTTAGGCAAATTAGCAAGATTCTGTCTCTAAAAAAAAGTAAAAAGACCTGAATATGTAGCTCAGTGATGGAGTGCTCTTGGTCCAGCAGAGCAAAAATAAAATTTCAAACATAGAAGGTTATCATATAGCTTCTTTTATGTGAATATCTATCTATCTATCTATCTATCTATCTATCTATCTATCTATCTATCTATCATCTATCCATCCATCCATCTATAAAGTAAGAAATAATAGGAGAAAAGTTATCCACTGCAGACTATGTATCTGAAAGTGTGTCTTCTCTTAATGCAGTGTCTTACATGTGTACATTCTTTGGCCTACTAGTCTGTTTTTCAACGTGTATATGATTAATTAACTTTATAAGTTCTTATAAGTTAAATAAATGAATCTGATGCTGGAAAATAAAAGGAAGGGCAGAGGGAGGGGAGAGTAAGAAGGGAATTGAAATGTGTTATGCACACAGTGAATGCAAACATTACCTACAGTAAGCATGGAGTAATAGAAGTGAAAAACAAAAACAAAGCCCATAGGCTGCACAGGAGGGATAGAGCCGGACTATCTCCAGAGCTGATTACCCTCATCCTGATGCACGGCATCCCAGCAAAGACAGCCTTGGGAATTCTCAACAAGTGAGACTCTTGATGTTGCTGTTTACACTGTGGTTTGTAGTCTCAACTAATGATGTGGTTGTGAAGCAGGTAACTGCGCTTTGGTGAATCTGCTTACAGCTTTTCATTAGGCCCAGGCCGGGGAGATGGCTCAGTGGAATAAGCACTTTCCAGGCAAGTGCAAGAGGGTGAGTTCAATCCCCACTTCCACCAAAAAAAAAAAAAAAAAAAAAAAAAAAAAGAAAGAAAGAAAAAGGAAAAGAAAAAGTGCTGGGCATTTTGGAGATGACTTCTTGTCAAGCCATTGCAGACTGCGGCTTCTTTCAGTCCCCTACACGGGTCCACGGGAATCATGCTGCTGGAGTACCTGCCCCAGCCAGTGGTGAGGTACCTGGGAGGTTTCCCACACTGTCACCTGTGTCCCTTCTGAAGCATGAAAGCAAACTGCCTAAATGTAGAGAACTCACACAGTGATTTTTGAAAGAATAAATTTCTGGATTGTATTTCTAAGTAATAATTTCTGTTACTGTAAGAAGTGAGAAAAAAATTAAGCTTGCCCTCTTAAAAAATGTATTTAGTACAGGGTCTCACTACACAGATCAGAGTCGCAGTGATCCTCCTGTTTCCAGTGCTGGGATTACAGGCAGCGCCTCTACACTCAGTCACCATCTCAGCCCACCTTGGGGGCTAGGTCAGCACAGCACGCAGGGAATTGGACCCCAGTTGCTGGGCCTGCCTAAGCAGGCACTTTAGTCTGCTGACCTATCTGGCCAGCCCAAATTAATTCTTACTTAATCAATGAACACTCCACTATTGGAAGCTTGAGCCTTTTGGACTCTCCCCGCTTATCTCCGGTGGATCCCACACCTTGTGTGGATTGGACCCATCTGCCATGCAAAGGTGGTCTCCTGATCCATGAGTCTAGAGTGACACCTAAGAGTGACACCTATGACTGAAGAAAGATTTCAAGAACACATTTGACATCTGTGGGAAGTTCAGTTTATCTCAGTTTGAAGTGAACCTCCTCAACCTGATTATCTTTCTTAAAATAAAAATAAAAATTATTGGAAAAATAATATATTTTACTATAAATTATCAATCTACATATAAGTAACTGTAACAAAACCAGTAAGGACCTAGAAAGTCATTTTCTATCCAAAGATAAGGTTAGTAGACCTGTGGATATATAGCTCAGCAGTAGATCATAGAGTTTTTGTAACTCTAGCTCTAGCTTCTGTAAGGCTTTGGGTTTGACTCCCAGTACTAATAAATACATAAACAAATAAATGTAGAAGTGTGTATGTAAGCTTATAGTTCTCTGACATGCCTACTGAATTTTTTTAATCTACTAGGGAAATACATTATTCAGCAATCTGTTTTTACTTATATAAAAATGGACTGTATTTTTTAATTTGTATTTATTTTTTAGCATTCAACTTGTTTTAATATTTCTTCATAAATGGTGAAAAATACTCAAGTACAGACAAGGAGCAATCATAATGTTGGGGCCAGCATTATAAACATGGAATTATAAATTTAAAATATAAATCTAGTGGTCAGTGCAGCTCTGCGGGGTCTCTGCATCTGATAGGGCGGGTCTCTGTGCTCCCGACGGTGCTCACCTTTACCCATTTCTCCAGGTCCTCCACACCCACCTCTTCTTTCTCCCATTGGTTCCATCAAAGGTCTAGGAGGGCCTCCTGGATCACCTCATGTTCCTCTGTCAAAGCCACCTCGGTCCATGCCACAGTCACCATGGAAACTACCTGTGTCTCCGCCACTGCCACCTCTGAACATTCCACCACAGTTCATGAGGCCAACACTTCCTTCCCGCATGCCACCAAGGTCACCTCTGTGATGATCACCACCCAGGGGTCGGAAAGGTGGTGGGAGGAAGCCTTCAGCTTTGGGGCCTTATGCTGGTTACATGCTGTTCTCCAGGTGAAGTTCTGGTTTTGAAAACCCAGACTGGGACATTGTCAATCTCCAGCTTGACGTTGGATGTTTCCTCCTCCAGAGGGGTTTCCATGGGAACCCTGAGGCCATCTTGGAGGGAAGCCTCCTCTATCTCCTCCACAATCTTCCATGTGACCCATGGTCCCCCAGGACTTCCTGGGCCACCTGGACCTCCATGGAATGGTGGTGGCACCTCTCTGCCCTCATGAGGCGGCATGCTACCTTGCATGCTGTTCAGTGGAGGCTTCTTCCAAGTGAGGGAGATTTTAAGTTTGTTTCCTTGAAGATCTCTCCCGTCAAAGCACTCCACAGCAACCTTGGCAGGGAGTGGATATTCACAGGACACCGTGGCATCATGTTCAGGCTTTTTTGTTTTCTTGTCCAGGTATATGTGGATCATGGGCTGCCCAGTTCTCTTGTTAATCTTAATAACCCCACATTGCTTAAAGAAGTCTGCCAGATCATCAAACGTCACATTGTCATTTAGTCCTTGTACATAAATTGCACTGCTGTCAGAGTCTTCATCAGGATCTGTGGGAAGGCCTAGATCAAGATCTGGTCCTTCATCCATGGGTCCACCTGGCTTATTGAAGCCACCTTGCTCTCCAGCACCTATTCTACCTCGTCCTCCTCCCCGCCCACCTCTGCTCATGCCTCCACGATCAAATCTTCCTCTTCCCCTGCCTGGTTATCAGGGCCACTCATGCTGTGGTTTTCTCCTTGTCCAGAAAATCCTCTAGACTCCTGCCCATAAACACGGGGTGGTCCTGTCGGAATGAGCTCTGCTGCCTGTAGCTGCTGCTCTGTTGGCTACAATGACTTTGAGCCTGGCTGTAGGATCCAGTCTGGGGGGGATAACTAGTGGGAGGCTACTGCCCATAGCTGCTTTGTTGACAATAGCTACTCTACTGTCCATAGCTGCTCGGCTGCCCATAGGTGTTCTGCTGAGAGTAACTGCTCTGATCATAACTAGTCGGCTGTGTAGAACAGCTGGTGGGAGGATAGGATAGAGGTGCGGAGACAAGCTACCCTGAGTAGCTTCCAGGAACCTGGGGATAACTGTAGTTACTCTGTCCATAGCCTAGGCTGGATTGGTTATAATCCCCCTGTGCTAGATTGAGTTTGGTTAGCCTCAGTGGGCTTGTTGTCGTCCTGTGGTCTCGCAGGTGCGGTAGCCGCTGGCTGCTACCCATAGGCTGGGTAAGCCAACTGAGTGCCATATGCAGGCTGCGCTGCATAAGAAGCCTGGGTGGTGGTGACTGTAGCAGGGGTGATATCATAAGCATCAGTGCCGTACCCCTGGACAGATTGGCTATACACCTGGGGGGCAGCTGGAGTAGTGTAACCAGGGGGAGGCTGTCCATAGGAAGTTGCATATGCAGTCTGCCCATAGATGGCAGTGGTCTGAGCCTGGGTATAGCCAACAGTAGTAGGCTCCATAGCTTTGCTGCCATATGCCCAGGTGGTCTGTGCATATCCTTGAGGTGGCTGGGCTGGGTAAGCACAGGAGCCCTCTGGGCTATAACTTGCTGTCGGTACTACAATTTGTCAACACCATCGTTTCTCCTTCCTTCTCATTCTTTCAACCAAAAATGGACTTTAGAGGACTTTCACATTACTATACAGCACTGCATTTAAGTTGTTTAGTGGCTGCTTACTATTCTGAAGAATAGCTATGTTTTTCTTTTTTTTTCCCCATGGACCAAAAAGCTGAAATAGGCAGATTTGTACATTTAACCCTGTACACATATACTGTAATGTTTTTTGGAGGAATGGACTTTATAGAAATAATATTTCTCAGAGTATTAATTTGAGAAACTAGATCACCACCAATTAGACCTTTGTGCTATCCACTTACCCCTCAGTCCAATGTGCAAGGTCTTTTCCCCATAACTTCAGCAACCTTGGAAGAAATACATTATCTGAGTTGTACCAGACCAACAGCAGAGCTCTGTATGCTACAGTTCTTTGTTTCTTTCCTGTTTTAGGAATGCAGGGGTTGTTCCCTGCTAAGCATGTGTCCGACCACTGAGTTTCACTCCCAGGACCTCTTTCTTTTGTGTATTAGTAAGGATGAATATTTTTGGGATAAGCTATATGTCTTCCAAGGTTTTCCTTAAAATCTGTGGCTTCCTCTTTAATTTGTTTAGTTTTATTTCATTGGTTAGAAATCTGTTCTCCATGTGAATCACTTATGTTAACGTCTAATATCTTGTGATTTGTTTTTAAATCTAGTTCTTTTATTTATGTGAACTTTCAGTTTTGTTTATATTTGATGTCTTTGAAATTTCATTTATTTTTATCTGTTACACAACTACCAGTATCATTTTTTTAATCATCTTTGAATTCTAATAAATATATGCAGTTTTGTTTCATTTATTTGTTTATTTGGTACAGGGTCTCTATGAAGTTCAGACTCACAGTAATCCTCCTGTCTCAGGCTCCCCAACACTGGGATTATAGGCATGTGCCATCACACCCAGTTTTAGGGTCATGCACAATGAACCCAGGGTTTGGGGCCAGTATGGCATGTGGTACTGGGGACAGAACCCAGGTCCTTATGCTCAGCAGGCAGGCACTTAGATCACTGAGCTATCTCTGCAGCCCCACAGTTTTTTTTTTTTCTGAATAGTACATTCTGTTCCATTGATCTATATGTCTACTTTGCAGTACCATGCTTTTTCCAAAACTAAAGAAGTAAAGATAGAAGAAATGCAGCTTCAAGTCAAGAAATGCCAAGGATTCTAGTAAACGCAGGAAGGAAGAGGCCCAGGAAAATCCTAACCTAGTGGGCGGTGGAGTGTTTGCTGCTGGTTACCTTGCTTTTAAACTTTTAGCCTCCAAAACCATGGGAGAATAAACTTTCTAAGCCATGTAATTTGTGGGTCTTTGTTTTGAAAGCTTTAGAAAAGTTTCCACTTACTAATTTCTTAAGCAAGGTTTTGCTATTGGGTAAGGCATATCTGATTTTCACTAGTTTTTGTTCTTTTTTTTTTTTTTTTTTTTTTTTTTTTGCAGTACCAGGGATTGAATTCAGGACTTTGCCCTTACCAAGAAAGTGCTTATTCTACTGAGCTATCTCTCCAGCCCTGGCAACACAACTTTTTAAAGTTTTTAATTTCTAAGATACTTGAAGAGATACTAATAACTTAAACATAACATTTTAAGAAGCCAGTGACATACTTAAGCTATTAGTGGCTTTTCATATGTTGTGGAAATTATGTTGAAACTTTGGTATTTTTATTGACTGGCTTATTTGCTGTCTACAGTCCTCCACCAGCGGAGCTATTGAAGGGTGCACTGGATGATTTGCTTAGTTCAGGAAAACCCAAGGCTCCAGTAGCATTTCTTAAACATCATATTATTTTGGCTCATGAGTGCAGTATCTCTAACTTGTTTTTAATGAGAAAACTGTGATTTTCTCCTTTTTATTTTTCTTTTTTGTATTATTTTAGGGAAGGGTCTCTAGGGTTTCAGGGTCTCACTACTAGATCAGACTCATAGTGATCCACCTGTTTACAGCCTCCCAAGAGCTGGGATTACAGGTGTGCATCACCACACCCAGTCTTCATTTTCTCCATTTTCATTAGGCATTGTCTCTATTTCTACTAATTTGCTTTTCAACTGCTGTTTTCTATTTCCCAGGTTGGATTAGAGACTTCCCTCAAGTGTTCTCTAAGCCTTAACTATTTGTTCATGGGACTAGTAAGGGATCAAAAAGCAGAGGAAAATTTCCAAATATATGCTTAAGGCTTAAGGACTTGGACATGTTTTGCATGTGACCTGCGGAGAACACTTACAGAGGAGCTCCCACGTCAGTATCTATAGAACTTTCATCAAGTTTCGCAGAAGAGTTTCCAGTTTTCCTTGGGCCTCTGGCTGCTGGGAACTGAGCTGAGTGAGGGTGCTAGAGAGGACAGTCTCCACACTTACAACCAGTGTATTTATTATTCAGAGGTGTCCTTCATTTTCATAGGTAGCTAGAACCTCAACTACGCTGTTGTATCCAAGAAATAAACTTGTAATCCTTTTTATGGCAGTGCAGGAACAAAGAATAAGATGGAGAATAGAGAAATCACTTCTACCAAATCGAGCAGCCACCTTTCTCCCTTCCCTGATTAATGCATAATACTTTTGAACATTTTTTCTCTTATTTTTTGAGTAGTGATTCACTATTTTGAGTTGCTAAGTCAGTTACCTTCCATCTATTCACTTTCTCATTTATAATATTTTGTTACTCTCTTATTTTCCTCTTCCCTTATGGGGTTATTTATATTTAAAATTCCTTCATTATAGTTTTAATGGGTTCTGGAGAGAGGTTAAAGTGTTTCTTCACTTTTCAACCTTAACCAGGTGAAATTTAAATTTGTTTCAATAAATTATCTCTGACAGGACTAAACAGAAAAAAAAGGGGGGGATACAAAGGAAGGTCCATTCTGTGTATAAATAGTACAGTTAGGATAAATAAGCAGTACTTTTGCATAATTCTGTGAGAAGAAAGATTTGCAGTAATAGTGTTTGGACAGGATATCCTGTCTACTTCTTGGATAACTATGGATAACCACTAGGAAGATAACAATGTAAAAAGTATTAATTATTGAAACTGTACTATAATTCAGTTTAAAAAAGATAGGTACACAGCTACATTCTCTTAATTCCTTAATAGAGGCATCTGCTCTAATAGTGTTTGTAAATAGAATATCATGTATATACCTTGTACAACAAAAAAACACTACAAAAACAATATGCAATGTATTGATTATTGAATCTGTTCTACTAATTTGATTTGAATCTGTCTCATTGCTATTTGTTCTTCAATAAAATTATGGAAAATATTGGCTCAGTGGAATAAGTGCTTCCCTGGCAAGCGCAAGGGCCTGAGTTCAATCCCCGGTTCCGCAAAAAAAAAAAAAAAAAAAAAAAAAAAAAAAAAAAAAAAAAAAAAAAAAAAAAAAAAAAAAAAAAAAAAAAAAAAAAAAAAAAAAAAAAAAAAAAAAAAATTATGGAAAAAAAAATTGTCACTGGCTTTTTAAAATGTTATATTTAAGTCATTAGTATCTCTTCAGGTATCTTAGAAATTAAAAACTTTAAAAAAGTTGTATTGCCAAGACTGGGGAGATAGCTCAGTAGAATAAGCACTTTCCTGGGAAGACCAAGGTCCTGAGTTCAGTCCCTGGTAGTACCAGTACAAAACAAACAAACAAGCAAAAAATACTGTGTTGCCAGAGGAATATTATCAACCACAAAGACAAATGAAATTCTGGATTTATGACAAAATAGTTGGAACTGGAGAACTTTATTTTGATTGAAATGAACCAGACACAGAAAGTCAAGTACTAAACACTCTCTGTCCTACACAGAAACTAAATGCTAAATGTAGAATAATGACTGCTAGTGTGGGAAAGGGTGATGGAGGCACAGAAAGCCAGATTTGATCAGTTTATACTATGAGCATGTGTCAAACTATAATACAGACCCCATTAATATACACAGTTTAATCAATACTAACCAAAATAAAATATTTAAAAAATCATGTTCTAATACCATTTAAGAAATCTGAAGGAAATGTGTTGAAAAGACTGGATTGATGAATTTTGTTTCAATGATTTAAATTGTTGAAAAACAAAAATATGATTATGCCATATTTCCTGGTATTGTGAGACAGTATTTCCTTTCAATGACTGGCTCTATTCACAGCTTGTATTTGGCATTACTGTATTTATATACACTAATGGTACACAAGGCACAAAATCTATCCAGAAGTCTTATTGTTTTATGTGTCTACAGTCCACATTTTTATGTTAATGGCACATTCCAAATTTCTATTTGAGTTACAGTCTTATGAAAGATGTTGTGTCTTGTGGCAAAGGCAGATTTTTTTAATTACATGGAAATGAGGGGCATGTCAGTCCATGAATGAGTCCCTATTGTTTGCCCCATTCTTCCTTGCTGACACAAAGCATTCTATTCACTTGAAAGGCAGAGTCATTTTCAGTTTCAGGGGACAACACATGAGGAATCTCAGTGGGTCACTGTAATCCTAACCCCTCCTCCTGGACTGTATTTGCACAGGAATGTGATCCAATTCTCACCAGTGCAATGAAAGGAAAATCTAGTATAGCGTTCATAAAGTTGTTTCCCCTGATTATATGACAGCAGTAAGGAAAGCTCTCTCCCCCTGTTTCTCAGACCGAAAGTGTAGTGCCTTGGGCTGTGCAGGTTCTGCACCCCCATAAGTCTGATGTTAGTGGAACCGTAGAGAAGCAGAGCACCGTGCAGCTGAGGTGCAAACTGCCCTGCCCTGCCTTTGCTTGCCTGCAGAGTTCACATGTGACCTGACTAAGAATACTGGGGTTTGAGACATTTGTGCCCTGTTGTTCTACTTCAAACCAAAAATAGTTTAACTAGTAAAAGTGATTACATGTAGAATACTTAGTGATTTTCATGTCATGGAAGATGATAATCAGCCTCTTTAAAAATGTTTTATCATCTGCAAAGTGCAGTTAATATCTATCACTTAGAAACAAATGAGAGAAAGAGATGAAGCAATATGCTAAAAATAAGAAAAATATTCTCTGAGCCTGTCTCATGCATGACAAATATATAATCACTTCCATTTTAATAACAATCTAATAACAGCTATGATTTGGCCTAAATTGGGGTGATTGAGCATGCAAATTGGAGACCTGTGTAGGTTGTTTATGTCAAGGATTTTGCACATGTCAATATTCCATAAAATTTAAAGCATAAGTGAACATAGTAGATATGAAATGTGTTTTTATTAAATAAATAAATAGATGAATGAGTGAACAATGACTATCAGTTGTTTCTAGCAGTTGTCGGTTACTCTAAATTTCTAGAGGAACCAAAAGCATGGTATCCAAATACATGCTTTGGGAAACTTAATAGACATAGTTTCCTTAGGAAACTTACAATAGCATGCTTAGTGGTGAAAATATGACCTTTCCATTGAATACTGTGTTGTGCTCTTTCTTACCCACAAAGTAATCCGTTGCACCATGGGAAATTCCCAGAGACCCTCAGAGGAAAACTCCTTGAAGTTTACTGGGACCGATCTTGTCTCTTATCCTAGTTTGCATTTTATGTGAAATTCCCACCTGTGAATGTAGCATCAAATTACATTTGTATAATGCACATTTAGCATCTTGCCATAAACAAACTCATTAGAACAATGGAATGTACTGAAGAAGCTTCTACAGAACAAGGTGTTCCTTATAAAGTTTGTGGCATGTATAATTTTCTTCCCCTTTTAAACTATAGACTCATCTTGGGCACAAGTAGAATTCCAGCTAGAATTTCATCATTTTATCACAACAGTTTGTGTTGTTGGAAAAGAGTACTTAACATTCAGAGATAGTAGCATTTACTTTTGCTCACAGAAACAAGTATTGTGTTTTTTACTAAAATATTCTAGCTGTACTACAATTTGACATCACACCTGAACTCCAAATACATTCCTCTTTTGGACTTCTTTTTTAAAAGCCTGATTGCAAGTTTTACAAGGATCATAATTTAAAAAGCAACAGCTCAAAGCTTCATAATGTTTTTGATGCTGACTCAACAGAATCCAAGTTATCACTGGTCAATATAAAGGAAATGACTTATACCATTATTAAATTTGTGTAAAGTCCTCTGGAAAGAAGTAAATGACTTATGCCTAAATATTTTATGGGCTTAATGACTGAATGTCAGAGCTTTGAGAAACCAAAGCCATCGAAGAATTAACACTTTAGTCTTTTCTGTTGCTCTTCTAGAAATCTACTGAAAAATTATGGGCATGTATGTGTGGTTGGAGAGAAAAAGCCAGTAATGGTCCACTGCCATAGGCTTTCTTGACCTTCCAGACAACTTGGAAAGCAGCTCTTGCTGTGTCCCAAGGAATGAGAAGCCGGCAAGTGTTCCTCAGTGGAGGCCTCAGCTTGTGGTCTGAAGACGAATGTTTATTCACAAAGATGTGAATCCATGGTAAAGTACCACGTTAACGACGTAGGGGAACCTGGTTGCATTGAGAAAATTTTCAGTTGGGATGAAGTTAGTAAAAACTAGTAAAATGAGAGCTGAAATTCCAGTTTAACATGCTACCCAATCAGAAAGTTTCTAAATTAAGATAGACAAGGGGCCAGGGAAATAGCTCAGGGAAATAAGCAGTTCCCTGGCCAGGCGTAAGTGTCTGAGTTCAATCCCCGGTTATGCCAAAATAAATAAATAAATAAATAAAGCTCTCTTTTTTTTCCCTAAATTAAGATAGACAGAAGGTTTATGAATTACAATACCAGTACTCTTCATTGGAGAGAGTGATTTTGTTTGAAGATTTTCAGTACCGATTTCCCATCCTCCTATAATTATAGTGAGATTTAAATGATATTGTACATGCACATTGAGTTGTCTATAATAAGCACTCAGCAAATATTAGCTACATAATGGTCCAATTATTTAAAAACAGGATGACCAAAAATCAGATATTTTACACTATTTTTATGTAATAGTACAAGAAATATAAAAATGACAATTGTATCATTTTTTCCATAATTTTTCTGTGGATGATATATTTTAAAATATTCATTAATATTGCAATCTGGACAATAGTATACAGTCTCTTTCCAAATTCATTTTGCATAATTGTCTTTCTTTGAATGACACACTACACACTGTCCTGGTGACCTTTCTTTTTCTCCTGTGGCTGACATAATTTCAATAAAATGTCTATTCACTCAGTGTAATGGAGAAGACATTGACAATGGATGTCCTGACTGGTGTTTCATCATCTCATATTTTTCAATTATTTGGTTTATTAGGCATAATCTAAATTGTAAATAACTTTCTAAACCCACTTGTTTGAATAAATAAAAAACAGGTTCCATTATTTCTTGGTCTAAAGGTGCATAAATATTTTATAATATTTTTCTTTGCTCTTTGATTATACATAATTGGTTAGGTCTCAGTCAAGTCTATAAATATCACCCATAGACTCATGGTAATAACTGACTACTGTTGGAGTTTTTTAGTTTCATTTCCTCTTTCATGTTCTATCATTTCTGTACTATGAATAGTTGACAATAAGGAAATGTCTTTTTTTTGTCTATTTCTTTTTTTTTTTTTTTAAGGAGGAAAGGTTTATTTAGTTGTTTATAAAGGCTTCCACCCAAATCAGCTGGCTCCAAAGTAGGGCAGCACACAAGCAAAGACGGCAGATGGACAACGGTTCATGGCGGTGGGAGACAGCAAAAACAAGAGTGACCTTTTCATGGCACCCAGAGGTTAACAAAGCTACAAGGGAGGGAGAGAGAAGCCTCTTTTGGTGCTTTCTACTGTATGCAAGGTACCAGACCTAGGCCAGATGTAGCATTCACATCCTTAATCCTAGCCAGAACTATGCCAGCCAATCAGAGAGCCGATTTACTAATCATAACATAGATTTTTCTTTTGGATATGTGAGCATTTCTCTGTTTTTCAGGTTTTTGTTTTTCCAGTGTTTTGGCTTTCTTTTCCTACGTAGTCTCAGTTTCTCAAAAGTGTCCATTCTGTATTGTAAGAGCATATCATTGAGTTATGGAAAAGTACAAAAATTGTCTGTAGTAAGACCATGTCCTATGTTCAAAAGTGTCAACACAGTTCATATGTTCATGGAGGGTGTACCTCAACTAAAATGCAGAAAAATAAAAACATGCTGATTTGAGAGGTCACCCATGCGTGTTGGAAACCTGACTACATTATATTGTTTAAAGACTATGGGGCTTCAGTGACTTGGGCGGTCAGGAATCTCAACTTAGATAAGTGAGCAAGCAGGAAATCAGTACATCAACCTGTCCATATCCCCAAGCACCTATCTACCCAGTGAGTCCTGTGGGAATAGATGAGTGGCCATCCAGAAAGTAAGAGAAAAATTGCTAGGAAAAATGAACAACTGCTGTCATTTGGTAAAAGATGTACATGTTGATTCTAAAGATCCTGTATCATCCCTTATGGATGATGAAACACAGCAAGAGCCAAAGAAATTCAGATTGGCAAGGCATCACTTTCGCATGGATATTAAGAATATTTCCAAGGGCAAAATTTCCACTGTAGAGGCCTTGACATTTCTCAATAATCATAAACTTTCTCCAGGAATGTGCACTGCTGAGAAAATAGCACAAGAATACTGTTTAAAGCTGAAAGATGTAAATTCACTTCTCAAGCATTTGATTCCTTTTGAAGTCAAGGTCTTTCCTCCTGAAAACAAGAAAGCACTAGAATCAAACTGCAGAAAATTATGAAATTACTTCGCTTATGAGTACATGCCATTCTTTTGTCTTACTTCCTCATTTTACCATGTATTAAATGTGCTTAGTAATAGTTTTATAGATTACAGCACAAAATTATAGGTTATTTTTCTTTTATAAAAAATAATTTTATTGAGAAACAAATAGCAATAAGACAGTTTCAAAACTGATTAGGAGAGTTTCAATAATTAATACATCACATATTTTCCATCAAGTATTGATATGTTAAACTTTGAGTCCCTATAGAATATGAAGAAAAAAATTAAAAAATATTTTAAAAATATGAATAAAAAATTATATATTTATACAGAAATTTGGAAATCTAACCATATACAGCATTGTAGCAGGACAGTCCTATGACATTTTTTTCTTGTCTCTTGTTTTCATTTATTACTATTTTTTTAAACAAACATTTACTTGAGACATAGTATGGCAGTAATTGGTATGATAGAAACTAAAATTAGTAAAAGAAATCCAGGACTTATTATTAGATTTTACTAGAAACAAACATCAAAGATAAATACAACATTCTAAACAAAAAAAATGCACTAGAAAGCAGACATATAAGTACATCTCATGCAAACCACAATCAACTAGGTGAAGTAACACATGCATGACTGATGCTCAGGATGGCCAGCACATACACAAGTGTGCTGACAGAGTGACACTCTGGGTAAACTGTTAGGTGGCTAGTGGGTGTTATTATTATATGTGCTGTGAAAAATAACTAGTTGAAAACTGCTGTAGTTTGGATGTGGTTTGAATGTGTCCCTCAAGAGTTCATCTATATATGGAGGCTTGGTCAAGTTCATATTCTTTCTGTTTTTCAAATTCATATTCTTATATAAGTAGAATAAAAGTAAAATAGGTCCCCTTTCCCTGATTCTATGTCATTTGGATTTTATCACTAGAAAGTTGGGTATTCAAAGGACTTATTTTATTTTGAATGTCTTTTTTTTTTTTTTTTTTGCGGTACCAGGGACTGAACTCAGGACCTTGTGCTTGCCAGGCAAGTGTTTATTCTACTGAGCTACCTCCTCAGCCCCCAAATCATGAATCTCATAAAACCATAAAATAAATATGTATCAAAGGCTTTACTTACAATGGTTAATGAGAGAACCAGTAAGATACTAAGATTAGTTTAAATGAGAATTTGACTTATACAGATTAACATTTTTCATGGGACAAATTTAATTTTTACTATCATCATATTAGTACATTTGGTTACTCTAGCAAAATACCTGATGAAGACTACTTTATGATGGAACAGGTTTTTAGTTTACAGTTCTGAGGTGACCAACTTCTGGACGTGGAGTTTTTTTGCTGACTGAGTTTCCAGTGAAGTATAGGGAAATTACTCAGTGAAAAATATGGGTGTGTTCATGTGTGAACTCTGGATGCTTTTTCTTCTTATAAAATTGTCTAGATTCAATTATGTGGGCTCCACCAGGAGGACTTTATCTAATCCTAGTAACCGTTCAGAGGCCCCATATCTATACACCACTGTTGGATGAAGCTCCTAATCTCTCAGCACCTTACAAATGAGATTCCATTTCTCTATATGCAGTTTTAGGGGACACATTCAAATTCTACTCAAATCATAGCAGCCATGAGTAAATAAATTATTATATATTCATACCAGATTTCTGAAACTTCATTTTTATCCCCACAGAGATATACAAAGCCCATTCCTCCAAAATTTACCATTTCTAATTCCACGCGTGTATTTACCAAATCATGTATTTTTTGATAAGTAGTGTTATTAAAATGATTTCCATAGTCAACTGTGTTTACAGAAGATTTGGATCAGATAAAGTTAGATATGTTTGTTTCCTGAATCATTTGGGAGGAGTAGGTTGTTTGAAGTGATAAGCAAAATAAAGTGATCCAGGAATGCCTTGAGCATGCTTTCATATTCATAAAAATGGCTTTAATTTTCATTGATCATTATAATTCAGTGCATCTGGGCTAAACTAGTTAAAATCAGAAGAGTTGGGGCTGGGGTAAAACTCAGTGATAAAACATTTTCATTCAAAGAATATGTATATGCTGCTGCTTGCCAGGCAAAACTTTTCATAACTTCAAGTGTGTCTGAGGCTGAAAACAGGAAGTAACCTGATAAACAGGAAGCTACAGTCTCACAGTCCAGTTAACATGACACATTTTCTCTATGTGGTAATGCTGCCTCTTACCTGGAGGAGGCGCTGTGAAGCGAAGTAGAATCTGATACAATTTCAGTTGAGATTAAAGACAGAGTTAACAGAGACCAGGTCAGCACTGTGTTTAATGTAAGGTTAAGCTTTACTTTATAATTTTATCTCCAGCCTAATTAATGAATATGCCTAATTATTTCATGAAAGCAGACTCCAACATTACTGACTTCAGACTTTTAGAGGACCACTCAGTAGCTGGTTTCACGAAACTTGTAACAATTGACTTGTTAAATGATGGATGGCTGCGTAGACCTGGTCAGATATTGAAGTATCAGTTTCAGTGTTCAACTTGATTTATCCATATTGTTACCCATGATGACACTGTACTGATTAGTGTACCTAACAATTTTAGGGGCCAGAGAATTTTTCAGGCATCTGGGGTCCCATGTCCCTTTCACACCCAAAGTCTCAGAAGTGTTTCTAATTGGTGTTGATGGCAAAGATTGGTAACATGCTCCAGAGTAGGGCTTGCTGGAAGGAAGAGAAACTCCAGGGGTGCTGCTGCTGTGTCCAACCAGCACTGAGGCACGATGGGCAGGACCCTCTGTATATCCTGTTCTATTCACTACACTCTCTCTAGAGAAGGGAACAAAAGGAATGATATTGCAAACAAAATGAGGGGTAAATTCCATGGTGGAAGTTCTGGGAATTCATTATTGTTATCAGAATTCTATCAGGTGGAAAACATTAGTATCTGCTGGATTGGAAGAAAATTTTGCATTTAGCTCATCTTATCATTCAAATAATCACTGCATGCCCATCATTAATATGTAATTATTGAGTGTCTAATGGGCACTGTAACTAGAGAATAGGGAGCGCTCACAACGAGGGAAATGAGTTGCCTGTTAATCAAGAGACATGTATATACAGGCTGCAGATGTAGCTCAGTGGTCCGTTGCTTGCCTGTCATACAAGAGGCCCCGGGTTCAATCTCTATCACTACAAGAAAAACAAGGTGTGTAAATTTATGAGCAGGTAAAGGAATGCACATTAAATGGCTGTTTTAGCTTTGAATTAATATTTAGACTGATCATTATTCATTCAATTTTGGAGGAGGTGATCATCTGTTTGATTAAAAATATATAATTTTTTTAAAAAGCACTGAACAATTTGGGGGGGTTGAGGCAGGGTTCCAGTCCAGAGCCTGTAAGGGTTCCACAGCTGAGTTACATCCTCAGCTGATAATTTGTTTCCATAGTTATTGAACTAGTTCCTGTGACATAATGCTTATAAAATAGATGTTATTTAATATTGGTGATCTGCTATAAAGCTATTTTATTTTATTTTTAAAAGTTATTTAGGGGTCAGGGAGATGGCTCAGTGGAATAAGCGCTTCCCTGGCAAGCGCAAGACCCTGAGTTTGATCCCCGGCTCTGCAAAAAAAAAAAAAAGAAAAAAAGAAAAAGAAAAAAAAATAAAAGTTATTTAAAGGGCCGGCCAAATAGCTCAGCGGATTAAAGCACCTGCCAGCAGGTGCAGGGGCCCGGGCCAGGGTGGGCGGGTTGATTCCTGGACCTCAGGTGCCAGCCTCACTCCCAGGGACTCGCTGAGATGGCAATTCAGACTGGGTGTGGTGATTTGCACCTGTAATCCCAGCTCCTGAGAGGCTGTAAACAGGAGGATCACTTTGAGTCCCATCTAGTAGAGAGACCTTGAATACCCTGTAGAACTTTCCCTAAAATACGAAAAAAAAACCCCAATTATTTATGTTCTCAGAATTCTATGTTGTTTAATGCAAACATTGCCACGACCTTTTTTTTTTTTCAAGGCACATGGATCACTGAAATCACTAAGATAAAAATGACAGTCCACAAGGCGCTTCCCATCTGAGGAACTTCTCGCCTCTTTTTACTTATAGGGAGACTCTGAAAATGAGAATACTTAGGACAAAATTAAGTACAGAATTGCTGGGGAGATAGCCTGGCAGCCTAAATGCCTGCCTGCCAAGCTCAAGGATGCAGATTTGATCCCTGGTACCGCATACTATACCCACCCAGAACCTCGGGTGAGCCAGGTTGAAACTGGTGTGGTGCACACACCTATAATCCCAGAGCTGGGAGGCTGAGATAGGAGGATCATTATGAGTTCCAGCTGCATAGCAAGACCCTGTACTAAATAAATAAATAAATAAATAAATAAATAAATAAATAAAAATAAGTACATATAAAGTTCTTCATAGAGTTGTGAAATCTGTAGTGGTTTGTTCATATAACTCAAATGAGAGTCAAATAAGAAGCATGTCAGAGAAAAACTATGTCTTTTGAGGAAGGGGGCTACCATTTTTAATTTGAAAACTTACCTTCCTTCTGTATAAGAATTGTCTCTTTGCTGCATCATAGCATCCTCTTGCCCTAACCCAGGGCTGCTAAAGTACCAAAGGTCAAGGTTCATGGGGACAAGGTGGAGGAGGCATGAAGCTCAGGCCTGCAGCACTAAAGCACATAGGTCAGTCTCCCTAGCTTTATTGGGCAGCCCAGCCTTATTTGAAAATGCCTTACATAAGACTGTTACCAGGGTCCAGAGAGAGATAAGAGAAACAAGAACATTCAAAAAGGAGCAGCTCACTCCTGGGCACTTTCATGCTTCCTCTCCAGCTCTTTCCATCCTGTGCTTCCATTTCCTGACTTCCTTCTTCTGGTTAATCCTGCAAAACTCTTAGTGCCCTCAGGAAAAAGGCAGGTCCTCACCAGCAATAAATCTGTGCTCCGAGAACGGCAAGAGATCCATTTTTGCTGTTTAGAAGTCACACGATCTGTGGTGTTTTGTTACAGCAACCTGAACAGACTAAGGTAGAAAACATGCCTCTTGCTCACAAAGATGGTCTCCTCCCACACCCCATTCTTCTCTTTCACAAGAGTACATTGTCCTAACTATGAGTCATTTATTTTGCAATAACATTCCTGAGAGAGTGGGAGCAATTCCACATGGCAGGGAAGATCTTTGCTGACACCCTGAAATAGCTCGCCAGCATGGAGATTGGCTGGGAGCCTTTTGGGATTGCTTTTGGGATTGGTTGATGCTCCACATCACTAGCCATTCGTGAAATGCAAATAAAAACAGCACTGAGATACCATCTCACTCCAGAAAGAATGCCTATCATAAGGAAACCAACCAACAACAAATATTGGCGAGGTTGTGGGGAAAAGGGAACACTTCTCCACTGCTGGTGGGAATGTAGACTGGTACAACCATTGTGGAGGTCAGTGTGGAGACTCCTCAAAAGAGTAGGACTAGAAATCCCATTCAAGCCGGCTATCCCCTACTGGGAATTTTCCCAAAGGAACTGAAAACATTGTATCATAGTGATATATGTGTACCTATGTTCATAGCAGCGCAATGTGTGATAGCAAAATCTTGGAAATAACCAAGATGTCCATCACATGAGGAATGGTTGAAAAAGATGTGGTATTTCTATATACTGGAGTATTACTCAGCTGTTAAGAATGATACATTTGAAGCATTTATACTGAAGTGGATGCCACTTGAACATATAATCATAAGTGAAATAAACCAGACACACATGTGTAAATATCATATAGTCTCCCTAGTATAAGAAGCAAAAAGCAGAAATACAAATGGAAACATACAACAACAACTAAAATCAATTGAGTCAGATAAGGCAAAGTGAATGGCTTATGCTGCAGGATACTAATCAGCTTTTCTTCTGGATAGCTAACAACCTAAGTTCACAGATCAAAGTTGGAGAAATAGAAGAGCCATAAGGCCAGCCAACATTTTGGCCCTAGCCTTTCAAGGTCAGAAAAGGCTCAGGACATTGGAGAACCTGTAATGCAACATCATGAAACTCAGTTGAGCTCCAAATTTTTTGAACAAGGAGATTATGGAGCCACAGAGGAAAGAGATCGAAGTTCTATAGTGTCCCTGGGGAGAGTCACATGACTCTCAGGCTCTCACAGAGAGCAAACTGGTCAAGCATTGGCCGTGACTCATCCACATGGATGACACAGACAAAGGAACTACAGAATAATGTACAGGACTAGAAGGTAAACCCTGAAGGGACTTCACTGACCTCATAAGAAACATAAAGTACATGTGTTGGTATATAAGTCTTGCTCTATCTAGGTCTTAACCATCCAGCAGAAAAGTATAAAAATGAAGTATGCATTACAGGGCCATAATATTAAGTTGAGCTGTAAATGGCTATGTTCGACAACTTTGTCAGATAACTCACTATTGTTGTGGAATGCTGGACTGTGTTGGATTGTGTTGTCGAGTTCAAGCACCTAAGTTAGATGAATGACAATGGAGTGCCCATCTTTGACAGGTGTAGACAAAGGAAGGGATATAGAAAGGAAGAATCATGATGTGTGTGTATAGACAGTACAGTTGGGACAGATAACACTGTGCTTCTACATAATTCTATGAGAGGCAAGATTTGCACTAATGGTGGTTGGACAGGATATTATGTCAGCTTCTATGGACAACCACTAGGAAAATAAAAAAGTAGAAAGTATTAATTATTGAATCTTTGATGTAATTCAGGTATTAAAAATAAGATATGCAAAGAGCTACACTCTCTTTATGTACTGGTAAGAGACATATGGTGTAATAATGTCTGTAAGTATAATATCATGTATGCACCTTCTATGATACCAAAACATTATGAAAACAGTTTGTGAGAAGATTTGACCTCACTTAAGGGGGTCAGAGATGGAATGATTGAACAAGAAACAGGAATAGATTAAATAACAAATAGGGGTTGGATACAATATTTGATCATTTAAAGTACACTGATTTCACCTAAGCTCTACCTTGAGGTTCACAACTTAATTATACTCAAGAACCCAGGGTACACTAAGCTACATTTCTAATACTTTCAATTCTTTTGAGTTAAGATCTGAATTGCCCAGGCAATCCTTGAGCTTGTAATCTTTCTGCCACAATGTTCCTAGTACCTGAGATTGCAAGTATGTACCATTATACTTGGCCATAACTTACATTTGTATAATTTTTCTGCCTGATTTTGTCATTGGGCTGAAAGGAACAATTGCAAATGTCTTACATACAGAATGGTCCACCCATGTATTATAATTAAATGAAATATTTTAGGGATTTATAAAACATTGAATTAGGATAAATTGTCAAATAATAGTCTAGTTTCATATATATATATATATATATATATATAATATATATAATTGTGAATGACTATATATATTTAGATATATTCTTATAAAGCAGAAAAATCTTTCATTTGAAATGAAAAACATTATTAACATTTAAATTATAGTGCTTTAAAAAAGGCATAGAAAAATGTTCATGTAAATCTGCAGAGACAAATATATTAGGACACCAAAGTTTGGAGAAAATCCAAACAAAATCTCTAGCACTTTTTGTTTCATTAATGAAAGAAGGAGGTTAGTTTTGGTCAAAACTGTTGATTTATTGCCTGTATCAGATTCAATTGAAAGACTGTGATTTTTTTTGTTGTTGTTGTTCACTTTGTTCAGACCTGTGGCCAGAAACTTATCACAGGAAATAGTATGTGCTAACAGGGAAAGACAACATAAAGCTATATTCCTAGTTCATTGAAAACCAGGAAATCCTTTCAAAATGATAGACACATGAACAAATCTAATAAGCTGATGTGCAAGAGGAGGTCTTACAACGAAAGGATATTGAATTTTCTGGGTGATATCCTGGTACAAGAAAAGAAAACCAGTGGGGAGAGGCCAAGGGTAAGAGTCAAATACTTAATCAAATGGTTCCACCTAGGATCTTTGTTTCTGTTATGTTTAAAATGGAGATAAGTTGGATTTGGAGATTAAAGGAGATTAATATGAGATTAACTAGATCACTGAATCAATCTAAAGTATATCTATCCAGCCACAACTACTATTAAAATTTGTGAAAATCCATCAGTTATTGTCCTATTCCTCCATCCTTCCCGTGACAGAACATCTTAATCCCTCTAAATTAAGATGCAATGATTTATGCAGGAAATATATATATTGAGAAAAAAATAATGTTTTTTAAAAGTGTGCCCATAAGTTATTAGGCCATAATTAAATTTAATGTCATTTGTGTTTAATATCATAAAAACAAAAGAAGGGACCCTGGCAAGCTGTGATCATTGGGCCCAGTACACACAGGAGGGGAGCTTTCATGGTGTCTGGTCCAAGCATTTAAGAACTCTGTAGGTCTCTGGCAGTCTGTGGCACTCTGGTGATCTGGGTCCTTTGCTCCCAGTGTGCAGGTGTGGAGCTTGTGCTAGCACTGTACCAAAATTTAAAAACTTAGGAGGATTCTAGGCTGCTCACGTGATCCTGGTGGATCCCGCCCATGCTCACTGATCACACTACAGCTTTGTTGAGCATCATCCAGTCATCCCTACTAGAAGTGTGAGCCTTGGTGAGACCTACCCTGCTCTCCACTGTAGTAGAAACCTTACTGACCAATGCCCCCCCCAACTGCCAAATCTTGTGATTACTAGAAGCTTCAAAAATACCAAAACACAGGAACAAAGGGCAATTTCAATCCTCTTTCCCACCCAGCACAAATCCAGGAGAAAAAGACATACAGGAACTTGGAAATCACACACTTGAAATTCTGAAGCAGAGCAAATGAGGTATAGAAACAAATCCATCAGGGTACAGAAGAAATAAGATCAGAAATAATCTCTCAGGTCAAAACAGAAATGACAACAACTGTGAAAGAATTGCTCAGCTCAGCTGAAGAATTCAGATAAAAAAATAAAGGAGAATAGAAACATAATGGTAACATTGAGTGAAAAATACAGGAAAAAATTAGAATGTATGAAACAGATTCACACAGATATCTAGAAAATTAAGAACTCCATTGAAAGCTGGCAAAGCCACTTGAATGAAACTGAAGATAGACTTTCAGACCTTGAAGATAGTGCTGCAGCAGCTAATGAGTGTGAAAGGAAAGATCTTGTAAAACTAACAACAACCATGAAAAACAATTTAGTAGCTATATGATGACAGGAAGGAAAAATAATATAAGAACAATAGGTCAATGAAATAGCAGGAGATAGCACAAATGACATAAAAGTCTATATGAAGAAGTAGTAGCAGCAAATTTTCCAAACATGAGAAAAAAAAAAATCTTACGTTAAGATAAATGAGAGAGGGGGCTGAGGAGCTAGCTCAGTAGAATAAGTGCTTGCCTGGCAAGTGCAGAGGCCTGAGTTCAATACCAAGTTGCACAAAAAAAAAAAAAAAAAAAAAAAAAAAAAAAAAAAAAAAAAAAAAAAAAAAAAAAAAAAAAAAAAAAAAAAAAAAAAAAAAAAAAAAAAAAAAAAAAAAAAAAAAAAAAAAAAAAAAAAAAAAAAAAAAAAAAAAAAAAAAAAAAAAAAAAAAAGGATAAACAAGACATGTATAATTCCAGTCAGCCATAATCAAAATAAATCTACACCAAAATACACAATAATCAAGATCTCAGAAATTCAGCAAAAGAATAGAATATTAAAAGCTGCTAGACTGAAGAAGCAGATCACTTACAATGGAAAGCCCATCAGAATCATCACAGATTTGTCAGCATAAACCATCAACTCAAGAAGAGTTTGGAGTAAAGTATTTCAGGTCCTGAAGGAAAATAACTTCCAACCTAGATTGATGAACCCTGCAAAACTGTCTAGAAAATTTAATTGTGAGATAAAATCTTTCCATGACAAAGAACAACTGAAGAACCTCATGACCACCCAATCAACCCTACAAAGGCTAATGACAGATATTCTAAAAAGGGACGCAAACAACCACAGCTTCAAGAACAATAGAAAAAAAAAGAACAATAGAAAGGAACCACAAAACAGAGCAAATAATTTAAAAAGTACAGAACCTACAGCAGGAAAATAACATGACAAGGATAAGCCAATACATATCAGTTATAACAATGAATGTAAACAGCCTCAACACCAATTCAAAGAAACAGACTAACAGAATGGATTTAAAAATATCCAAAAATATGCTGTGTACAAGAAACACATTAAACTCAAAAGCAAGTTCACAGACTGAAAGTCAAAGGATGGAAAATAATTCTCCATGCCAGAGGAAACAAAAAAAAAAGCAGGGGTAGCTATTGTGGTTGCGGACAATATCAACTTCAAAACAAAAGTCATTCAAAGAGACAAAGAAGGCCGGGCGTGGTGGCGCATGCCTGTAATCCCAGCACTAGGGAGGCTGAGGCAGGAGGATTGTTGTGAGTTCGAGACCAGCCTGAGCTACAAAGTGAGCTTAAGGCCAGCCTGAACTGCACAGTGAGACCCTGTCTCAAAAAAGACAAAGAGACAAAGAAAAGAGAAAACTGCGAGGGGAAGAGATAACAATTATAAGTACATATATACTCAATGTAGGAGCATCCATTACATAAGACAAATTTTAGCAGACATGAAAATCAAATGAGCAATAATATAATTATAATGAGGATATTAACAAAGCACTGACACAAACAGATCGATCAACTAGGCAAAAAATCAGCAAAAAAAAAAAAAAAAAATCATAACTAGACCAAACTTAAGAAGAATTCGACCTAGTAGACCTATACAATGTGTTTCACCCAGCAACAACACAATGTCATTCTTCTCTGCTGCACATGGGATGTTCTTGAAATTAGACCATATACTAGCACATAGAAGATGCTTAAATAAATGCAAAGACTCCCTTCCACGCCCTTGGGAGCCCCCACCCCTCTTCTGTGCCTTCCCCCATGCCCACTGAGTCAGAGAACTTCTTCCGGGTTTCAAGAAGCACGGATCTAGCCCTAGCCCAGGCCCAGGGAGTGTGTGAGAGAGCTTCCCCTCTCCCCTATGTCCCTTTGTCCCCTTCAGATGCAGCTCAGGCCTGGCATACAGGCCTAGGGTGAAACTCTGCAGCTGTACTCATTGCAGAGAGAGTAGGGGACAGAACCACCCAGCTAGTCCAGGAGCAGAACATCTTGCCAGAGGGGTGCAACAGGTTCACTCCCAATGGCTGCAGTAAGAAGGAGCTGAGCACTACAGACAGAACCAAGCCAAGCACAACTGGATAAATTCAAACTTTCTAGATCTACACCTGAATTTCAGTAGGAGCTAAGGTTATAACTACACCAGAGCTCTACAACGCAGGTCAGAAAACAACACTACACAAAATTACAAAAAGAAGGAGCAAAGTGCAATCTCAGACCCCAAGCCCACCCGTAAAAGTGCAGAGGACACTAGCATAGAACAAATTGAGAATCACACAGCTGAAATAAATGAATCAATAGCATCTGATATAAACGACTATAGAAAGGTATGGAGGCACTCATATTGGAAATAAAAAAAGAAATTCTTTGAATTAATAGCATCTGAACTAAAGAATCAAATGCAGAAACATATGGAGGAAACCAAATGCCCACCCAGAAGAAGTGAAGAGGACACTAGCTCAGCTGAAATATATGAATTAATAGTGTCAGAAGTAAATAAGCAATAGCAGAAAGGTATAGAGAAACTCAGAGCAGAACTAATTTCTGAAATAAAAAAAGAAAACTCTAAATTCATAGGATCTGAAGTAAAGAATCAAATACAGAAACATATGAAGGAAACCCAATCCAAAAAACTCTACAGTAAAAGAATTAATAACTGCCTCTAAAGATAACATTGATTAAAAAAATAGAGGAGATTAGAAAAATGATGGATTCCTTGAATGAGCAATACAGGAAAGAAATAGATC
>PVKA01025125.1:0-33352 GCA_004027165.1 Ctenomys sociabilis
AAAAGTCTTGGATACATAGAGTAAGCTAGAGGTGGCAGAAAATGGTAACAGTTAGGATTCGGGGTGGGGTACGGTAGGTCATAAAATGTTGATGAAACACGTTGAGGTGTGTGCTTTAAGAAGCTGTGGCAGAGGTCCAAGCAGCTGAGCCACACCAATAACAGCACGTGCTGATGAATAACAGCTCAGCCTGCTCATTAGTAGTGAATGTCGTATTCCCAGAGGTTTCTGGGAAGCAGAAACGAACTCAAAGAATTGTCATTTGAATAGGGAAATGGACTCAGTTGGTCTGTACACACCTCCCATGGATGGTACTTAAAAGCTTGCAGTGTATTAGAAGCACAGGCCTCATGGAATGTGGGTGCCCCCTTAAATTTATAAACCACTTCTGTTTCAGTAAGTTCTAAAGAGATATCATTACTCCACCTCATTAAGTTTTACTACACTACTTTAGTATTATGTTTTTCCTTTGCACAATTTTTTTTCCTTTGAAGATACAAACAGCTTTGAAATATTTTATTACTTTCTTTTATTATTTTAGATTTTAAATCTCCATCCAGCAGAACTTGACCTCATGGATAAACTCTAATAGCCTGCAAAGATTAGATTTTATTTAACATACATTTCTATGGAGATTGTTCTACATTTAGTTCATATCTAAATGCATTACAAGATCCTATAGTAAGCCTTTCACATCAACGCAGTTATTATTGGGGATGAAGAAATGAAGCACAGAGGGATTAAGTAAAGCAGCCCTAGTTCATACAACCAGTAAGTGGAAGTCAGGTTGGGCTTCAGAAATTCATTTTTAGTGTCAAAGTGACTGGCTATTCCAACCAGATGGACAGGTCTGGCGCAGGGCTACTCACACCCTAAGCCTACCAGCCACAGTTGCAACAGAAAGGCAGCTAAGCACAGCACGAGCATTTTTTCCATTCTCTATGTCTCCTGCTTCTTTACTCTTCCTGCAATGGTCCCCTTCTCTTCTCCTCTCTTCCCATTTTCCTGCATCCTTTCCCCCACCCCTCTGCCTCTTTGGAGCCATTTCTTTTTTTCTTTCTCTTTCTCTTTTTTGGAACTGGGGATTGAACTCAGGCTCTTGCGCTTGCCAGGGAAGCCCTTATTCCACTGAGCCATCTCCCCGACTCCTCTGAAGCCATTTCTGCAGCACCCATCTGTATCCTTTCTTGGCCATAGCCTTTGACCTCCAGCAGCCCATGGTCTCAATAACATGCAGGAGAACTTTGACTATGAACATGTCTGCAATAGTCTGCTTTGGAGGACAGTTATCTGAGTAGGCAGATTCTCTCATTTCCTGTATGCCTTCTGGTCATTGTGATTATCCAGCTCCATCCCCAGCAAAGCATTTGTCATACCTGTGGCTGAGGAATCTGACTTATTTCATGTTCTTCCTCTCCTACCATGCTCTTGTTCACTCTTTGCCAAAGACTTGCTAAGACACAAGTTGACAAACTGCATTGCAGTTTACAACCTTCTCCTTTAATAATAATCTTTGAGTGCAGTCAGAAGGAGTATAATAGGGGCCAGCAAACTTTCACTTGTAAATGCCCAGATATCTAAGAGATCAGTCTTTGTAGGTCATTCATTCCCTATCACAACTGCTTAACTTTGTGCTTGTGGGGTGAAAGTAGTTTTCTATAAAACATAAGGAAATGTGCATAGCTATATTGCAGCAGATTTTGTTTACAAAAATGGTGGTAGGTGGATTTGATTTGGTCTGTGGGCCAAAGTCTGCTGATCCCTGTAGAAAAATTTTGATTCCTCCATTTAGCCACTGTCCCCTGTGGATGTTCTCATTGGACAAGATGAACATTGAATCACAGTAGGGCTGGTGTAATGTGGTACTATCTTCAAACTTTCCACCAGTGGGGCTTTCTAGGACTTGTGGTTATGTGACAGGAGACATTGTTCCACCCAGAACTAGGAAACATTTGCCCTAATTTCTGTGAGTATCCACTGGTGAATGGAGTCGAGGGAAGTATGATATGTAAAAACAAAGTTGAATCAATGCTGAATATGAATATACATCTATGTATAAATAATTCCTCAACTAGTTTGATTTTTTTTTGTGCCTCCTGCTTGGGAAAATCTATGTTAATAATGATACTGGTTAAGCTCTCTTAGCCAGCTTGCTTAATAGGATAGGGAAGAAGGGATAAAACCTGGCACCAGGGGAACTGAAGCAGAATACAATGATACTATGAGCAAGAGGTTGACTTCCAGGGCTCTCATAAACACGGAGACGTTACTGAGAGAAACACATCCTGTGACAACATCCATCAAGAGATGGCCTGTGTGTGATGGATCCAGGTACATTTCCCTAATTACTTAAGGCTACCGATGTCCTCAGACAGAATGTATATTGCTCGGTCTCCTATTTCCTCTCTTGGAATTATAGTTTGTCCTATGTGCAGATACTTTTTGTCACTTTCTGCACCCTCTGTCACTAGTGTGTTTTCCCTTCAAATACCCAGCACTTGCAGGCGTTTCTCGAGGGACTTTCTGAAGAGCATAGAGCCTCTTCCTATATTAGAGTGTAGACAGCCTTGGGATTTGCACCAGGGCAGCCTGTAAGCAATGGGAGCAATAATATGGGAACTCTTATTTGGATGGAGTGAGTACTGTGGCCAGTGTTCCCTGTGGGAGAAGGCTCTGAAACTTGTCATAAAATCACCTTCTTGAATGACTGTGCCTTTTCTGCTTCCCTCTTCTCAGATTCTCCTGAAGAGCACTTCCCCCAGCACATCACTGTACACGAATTTACAAACTGCGGGATAGTGACTAGAAGAGGGGAATATGCTCACCTAGTCTGTATGTATCCTGGGTCGGGGCCTCAGTGGGCCATGTTGTGCCAGAAACCTTGTACGATTCCTGAAATCCAAATGCTTCTTTACATTTCGAAATCACTGCTGAGCCTAGGACCACATTGATTTTTATCGTAAGTTCTAAAATGATGGCAGTACTCCACCTCATTAAGTTGTGAGGCCTATCTGAAGAAAAATATTCAGAGCCCCTAAGCAAAAGTAAAAGACAGGAAGACATCTGTTCCCAAAAAGGATATGGTTCATTGATTAGGGCAAAGGAAGAGAAAGCCAACTCAATTTAGCATCATAACTCCCCCACCAGTTCTCTCTATCAATTAGGCTTAATGACTTTTTATTTATTTATTTATTTATTTATTTATTTATTTATTTATTTATTTATTTATTTATGGAACTGGGGATTGAACTCAGGCCCTTGCGCTTGCCAGGGAAGCGCTTATTCTACTGAGCCATCTCCCGAGCCCCTCAATAACTTTATAAAATAAGAAAAACGGGGTGAGAGGATGCTCTTCCAGGGCCTGCAGATGAATCCTAGTGGACTCTTCCTGCCCACTTGTCTTCTCCGTGTGGTGGGCATGGAGCTCCCATATAGCTACCATTTTTTTCTCTAGTGTCACACACTACTAAATGTTTTGCCACCTTCACTGTCACAATCCACTTTATGTTCCTGTAACAGAATACTGGGTAACCTATAAACAAAATGGGTTTACTTGAGTCATGTTATAGCAGCTGCAAAGTCCAGACAGCATGGTGCTGGCAACTGTCAGACCTGTACAACATAGTAGCAAAATAGAGGCAGTCAGGGAAGCAGGTGTACACACAAGAGACCGCACACACACGCACACACACGGGTGATGCCAGGTGTTAGTAACCCACCCTCTTTGTAATTTTGTAACTCTCGTAATCCAGCCTATTGAAACTGAACCCACTTCTGAAACACAAGCTTTAGTCCCTCCTGAGTGTGGTGCTCCCATGACCCAAAACATCTCCTAAATTCCCCACTACTTCTCAACACTATTACTTTGGGGACCAAGCTTCAACATGAGTTTTGTTGAAGTAAAAACATAGTAGGCTCCTTTTCTCTTTTTGGTGTAGTTTTTTATTTTGCCCACTTTAATCCATGTTGGCTAATCTTCGCTCTAAGGAGCAGAAAAAGAAAGCTTCGTACTGCTCGAAAAAGTGACTTTAAAAAGTTTTCCTTTGTTAAAGACAGATAAAAATGGGTAAAAATTACATTTTAACATTGCTTTTCTTTCTTTCTTTCCTTTTTTTTTTTTTTTTATGGAACCAGGGATTGAACTCAGGCCCTTGTGCTTGCCAGGGAAGTGCTTATTCCACTGAGCCATCTCTCTAGCCCCCTGCATTTTATTTCTACGTAGCATGTTGTTGCTTTGGTCAATGATGTTTACTTATAATGATATACATTTGAGGTGAAACATGGATTTCTTTTTAGTGGAACCGGGGATTGAACTCAGGCCCTTACACTTGCCAGGCAAGCACTTATTCTACTGAACCATCTCCCCGGCCTTTTTCCTTCTTTTTTTTTTTTTTTGGAAACATGGATTTTTGATATCTAGAGACTTAGAGGCACTATTATATAAAATCAAGCAAATAAATATATCTGTACCTTCATCAATCCATCCCCATCTTTACTTTTTATGTGGAGGGGAACAGCGCTTAAGATCTGTCTTAAACTGGACATTAGGGGGTATATCTATAATCCTAGCATCTGGGGAGGCTGAGAATCACAAGTTTGAATCCAGCCTGGGAAAATTAGTCACTTACTGAGAATCAGCCTCAAGAGAAAAAAAAGTCTGGGTATGTAGCTCAGTGCAAAGGCCTTCATTCCCAATTCCCTGTGTTCCCCCTACTAAAATGACTGCTTTCTTAGCAAATTTTCTAAATATGGTACTCACTTTGCTTTTCTTGCTAAATACAATATTAACTCTACTTTCCTTGCTTTACATTAGACTTCCTATGTAACTGTAAGTTGATCCCCCTTGGCATATAGCTACACATTTTTCCCCCTCTCCTGCCACTGGTAACTACCATTTAATGTTTATAACATTTTATAGATTCCACATAAGTGAAATTATATAGTGCTTGTATTTCCATATCTGGTTTATTTCACAGCACATACTGTTCTCCATGTTTATCTATGTTGTAGCTAATGACAGGATCTCCCTTCCAAAAATGCTTGAATAATATTTCATCCCACGTACTATACCTTTCATTTATTCATCATTAAGGGATACTAAGGTCTTAGCTATTGTCAATCATGCTGTAATAATTGGAGTGTTCAGGTCTCCAAGGGGTGCTGATTTCATTTCTTTTGCACATATGTACAATAGATTTCCAGGTTGTATAGTAGTTCCATGGTTAATTTTTGAGAAACATCTACACTGGTTTCCATACTGACTGTTCTGATTTTAATTTTCTCCAATATTGTAAGAGATGGGTCTTCTCTCTGTCCGTACATGTCTCTTATCCTCTTGGTAATCGCTATCCTCAGTGTGAGTTGTGGACCTCGTGGTTTTGGTGAACTCGTATTCTTATACCTTTTGGCTTCTTCTAAACTCTCTTTAAGAAACATATCTACTTGGGTCCTTTGATTTTGTTTTCAATAGGTTTTTCTTTATTGTTGTTGAATAACAACAATAAAGAAATGTGTGACAGTCGGGTCAATGACATTTGTGTATTAAAAAGGCTCTATAACACTGATCTGTCTAAGAAAATGTAAAGAGCACTTTTGGAGTTGCATTTGATGAACCTTTATCTCCCTATGGTCCTAATCCATAAAGGTTGCTTGGCGGGGGCCCACGGTTCCCAGTGCTGTGCAGACCCTGTCCTGGAGCAGCTCTCCCAGGTGCCTCTCACTGACTTTTTAGGAAGTGAGCAAATCAGCCAATGTCACATGAGCAGCTTGGAAATAGCCAGGTGGGGATATTTACCCGGTGGAAACTGTCACATGGTACAAATCAAAGTGTGCGTTTCCCACCTGTGTTCAAAAAAAGACTTCAGCTTCTCCTAGAACACCCCTGGCAGGGCCTGAAGGAGCCCTGCTTCAGCCCACTTGCTGTCTGCCAGTGTCTGCTGAACGGGCTGGGTTAACAGCAGGACACACACACACACACACACACACACACACACACACACACACACACACAGAGACAGACACACACAGATAAATGTCCAAATTGAGGGACCAAAGGGGTGATGGAAGTCCAAATCCAGTGCTGTCTTCATTGTGGCCTGCATAACTTTGGGAAAGGCTTTTCTTTTTCCCTGCAGTTTTCTTACATTAAAAATGGAAAATTAAGGTGGATGACGTGGCACTGGCCTGCAGTCTGAGCTACTTGTGAGGAAGTTGAGGCAAAAAGATCACAAATTTCAGGCCAGCCCGGGCATCTTAGAGACTCAGTTTCAAAATAAAATTTGAACAGAGCAGGGAATGTAGCTCACCTAATTTTCATGAAGCCTTGGGTTCAACCCCTGCTAGTTTTCATGAAGCCTTGGGTTCAACCCCTGCTACCAACCACCCAAACCAAACAAAAAAATAATCAAAGACAGGAAAAACCCTCAGAACCAAAACCAACAAACAAAACAAAAACAAAATCCGAGGAAGTGCCTTATTTATCTTTCTACACATGGAAATACATATTTTATGAGATAAATTGAGCAATATTTGGTAGTGTTTTTTCCTCTTAGAATATTCTTTTTTAGAGTGAGTTACTTACCTCGACTCTAAGCTTGTTGAGGATGGTAACCGAGGCTTGGCATCTGTTCCTGCTGCTTTTGCCCTGGACCTGAAGCCGTCATATGTGAGTGCATCTCCATCCACGATGGCCAGGCCAGTGTCCAGACTGGAAACGCCTGCTGGAAATTCTACTGCTTGGAACACAGTATCCAGCCTGATGGCCAGATGCCAAGTGACAAGACCATTGGGGGTGGAGATGACTCCTTCAACACCTTCTTCAGTGAGACTGGTGCAGGCAAACATGTGCCCAGGGCAGTGCTTTTAGACCTGAAACCCACAGGCATTGATGAAGTGCATACTGGAACTTAATGCCAGCTCTTCCACCCTGAGGAGCTCATCACAGGCAAGGAAGATGCCGCCAACAACTCTGCCTGTGGGCATCACACCACTGGCAAGGAGACCATTGACCTCGTCTTGGACTGAATTCAGAAACTAGCTGACCAGTGCACAAGTCTGCAGGGCTTCCTGGTTTTCAACAGCTTTGGTGGGGGGCACTGGCTCTGGCTTCACCTCCTGATGATGGAACATCTCTCCATTGACTATGGCAAGAAGTCCAAGCTCAAATTCTCCATTTACCCAGCCCTCAGGTCTCCACAGCTGTAGTAGAGCCCTACAACTCCATCCTCACCACCCACACCACCCTGGAGCATTCTGATTGTGCCTTCATGGTAGACAATGAGGCCATCTATGACATCTGTCATAGAAACCTTGATACTGAGCGCCTCACCTACACTAACCTGAACTGCCTTATTAGCCAGATTGTGTCTTCCATCACTGCTTCCCTCAGATTTGGTGGAGCCCTGAATGTGGATCTAACAGAATTCCAGACCAACCTGGTGCCCTATTCCAGTATCCGCTTCCCTCTGGCCACATATGCTCCTGTCATCTCTGCTGAGAAAGCCTACCATGAACAGCTTTCTGTAGTAGAGATCACTAATGCCTGCTTTGGGCCAGCCAGCCAGATGGTGAAATGTGACCCTACATGGCTCACTGCCTGCTGTACCATGGTGATGTGGTCCCCAAAGATGTCAATGCTGTGATTGCCACCATCAGACCAAGTGCAGCATCCAGTTTGTTGACTGCTATCCCACTGGCTTCAAGGTGGGCCTCAATTACCAGCCCCCCACTGTGGTGCCGGGTGGAGACCTGGCTAAGGTACAGCGGGCTGCGTGCATGCTGAGCAACACCGCAGCTATCGCCGAGGCCTGGGCTCGCCTGGACCCTAAGTTTGATCTGATGTATGCCAAGCGTGCCTTTGTTCACTGGTACATGGGTGAGGGTATGGAGGAAGGGGAGGTTTCTGAGGCCCGGGAGGACATGGCTGCCCTTGAGAAGGATTATGAGGAGGTTCATGTGGATTCTGTGGAAGGAGAGAGTGAGGAGGAAGTAGAAGAATACTAGTTATGCATTCCCTTCAGCCCTGCACCTTGTCACGCTCTCAGAATTTGAGCTTCAGTGCAGCTAACAATCACTAAGCTTTTCTAGTGGCATCTTCATTTGATCATATCTGATCTTCTGTGATGCCTTTTCCATGTGTGCCTCTGGTTTTTCCATCATGTCTCAGAGTAAATGCTTTAAGAAAAGAAAAAAGAATACTCTTTTTTAAATTTTAATACAAGAGGCTCACTATGTAGATCAGACTCACAATGATCCTCCTGTGTGCAGCCTCCCAAACGCTGGGACTACAGGCGCTAGCTAGCCACCATGCTCAGTCTCTATCACTGTCTCGGCGCGCCCTGGGGGCGGGCCCGGCATGGCACGCTGGGGGTTTCTGCCTCTGCCTAAGTAGGCGCTTGAGTCCACTGAGCTACTGGGTCGTCTCGCCTCGTAAAACACTCTGAGGATTCAGTCTTACCATTTTGGTAAGAGGAAGAAGCCTAGAGAAGGATGCCAAGATGTGAACGACTGCACTTACCCGTGGCCACCCTGCCAGAGCACGACCCTCATTCTGTGGGATAATCAGGCTGGTTTTAAACTGGGCTGTTATGAATGTGCCTGTGAATATACGTGAACCTTGCTAAGTAGTTTTTGTATTCACTCGCCAAAGGTTGTGAGACTGATATATAGGATCACTATGAATCTGATTTAGTAGTGAGACCCTGAACATCCTGTAGACCCTTCCCTAAAAATACAAAACAAATCTATTACATATGTTGTTTTTTTATATACCTTTGGTTTTTGCACCAGAGGGGGAAAAATGTAAGTTTGGCTGCTTAAGACTATAAGACTGTATCTATTTAGCTAGAAATGTCTCAAGCACATCCTTCATTATGGCAGAGTAGTACTCTACTTGAGATATATATATATATATATATATATATATATATATATATATATATATATATATATATATACCCAAAACTTCTTTACTCATGCATCAGGTGGTGGTCATGTGGGCTGTTTCCAAGGTCCATATTTTTTTCTTTTTAAAGAGAAATTTCAGGGCAGGTCAGATAGCTAAGCAGACTAAAGTGCCTGCTTAGGTAGAGTGCAGCAGCTGGGGGAGTTCGATCCCTGCTGTGCCATGCTGGCCCTGATCCCAGAACATGCTGAGATGGTGATGGAGACAGCCTGTAATCCCAGTGCTTCGGAGGCTGGAAACAGGAGGATCACTATGAGTCCGATCTATGTAGAGAGACCCTGCAGACCCTGCACTAAAATACACACACACAAAAAAAAGAAAAAATTTAAAGACAATACAAAATAGTAAGAAAAAACTAAAAACAATACAGAATTTATCTAAACAAAATAGCAAGAATTTGACAATGGTTGGTGCATTTCGTAATTCTGTCTTCAGACTAGTTGTTCATATTACAGGATCTGAGCATGGAAAATTATTTTTAAAAAGTTATAAGAAACTAAACAGGCAAAGAAAAAAAATGAAGCATTAACTGCTTCTTTCAGCAGACCAAGAGAAAGCAGCAATATAATTCTGCAAGCAATCCTGTACACAGGTAAGCATTTCTTTCTCTTTTCCTTCTTTCTTTGTCCTTTCTTCATCCCGGTCTTTCCTTCCCTTTTGTAAGCAGGTTCTTTTCCTCTGACAGCATATATTGCATCTTTCAGATTTTATTTATTCTTTTAGGTTCTTACACTAAGGAGACACTATGGTGCTTGCACATGCAGGTCTGGTTTGTTTTACTTATGAGTATGGTCTCTAGTTGCATCCACTTACCTATAGAAATCTTGAGCTTATTTTTTTATAGCTATGTAACATTCCATTGTGTAAAAATGCTACAACTTTATTGATTTCTTAGTTGATGGGCATTTAGGTTTTTTTCCAAGATTTATCTGTGACAGATCATGCTGCTAGAAACATGGGTACAGACACATCACTGTGGTATGATATTTACAGTTCTTCTGGAAAAATAACCAGGAGGGAAATAGCCATGTCAAACGGGACCTCCAACACTACTGGTTTTTGAAGAATCTCCACACTGATTTCTACAGTGATTTTCCCAGTCTGCACTCCCTTCAGCAGTGGGGAAGGGGCCCTTTTTCTTCACAGCCCGTGCAGCATTTGTCATTGGTTGACTTCTTGATCTTAGCCATTCCTTCTGGGATGAGATGGAATCTGTGTTGTTTTAATTTGCATTTCTCCAATGCAAGGTCCATAACTTTCTTAAAAGTTCTGATGTCCACCTTGAATCCTTCACCTAAATGATCTGATTATTTCCCAGGTCCTCAGCTCCTAACAGCATCATACTGGGGTGGAAGATTTTTTTTTTTAAGTCAAGCAGACCACTGTTGGAATCTTAGCTCTTCAGTTATTTAGCTGTGTAACCTCAAGTAAAACACTTAACTTCCATTTTATCCTCAAGAAACAGCAACAACGACAACAATAATAGTAATAATAATACTTATTTTTTTGAGAAAAAAATTAAGGATTTTTTATGCAAAGAAGTAGAACAAAGGGAGAGGGAGCAGCTTACACAAAGGCATAGGGCAGCCCTGAAGAACACAAGCACTACACTTAGGCAGTGAGTTAAGAGCAAGAGTATCTGATATTCTCTTTCTTTTAAAGAAAAGTCACTTTTCCACTTTCTCTGACTTTCAAGACCATGTACTGAGAAGAGCTCAATCTGAAGCTCCCCTCTGACTTGTTGTCACCCATGTTGACATAAGCCCTGTGTGTGCAGAGGGATGGTCTCCACCCTTCCATGAGTTGCTCCAGTTCTTCTCTTTCAAGATCTAGACCCAAGAACAGGAAATTACCAAGAAAGCATTAGAACCTTCCTTCTCCTGGGCAATAGAGCTGCTAGGGGCTGATGCCTTTTGAACTTGCCTTTTGTGGCCATCTTGGCAGAGAATGAAGGCAATGATAGATTTGGAGCTGGAGGTAGGAAACCAGGAGGGGAACGAATTGTTGGGGGACTTTCTCCAAGCCACGGTCTAGATCCAGAAGGTCCAGTAGCTGGAAGGATGGATCTCTGTGTTTGTGGAGAGGCTGCCTGCTCCCAGATGCACTTTTCTAATTTCAATCTCTCCCACTCCCTTTTCCTGTCTCTGCGTCATCTCATGCAGGTCGCTGGTATGGAGTGACCTGCAAGCAAACCCCACATGGTAGTATTTAGTGGTATTGTCCTGAAGAAGCAAGGCCTGGGATTCTTCTTTGGATGTTTATTTTTTATTCTAAACATTATCCTTTCTCTCAAATGCAACATCTTCCCTGTAGAAATAAAAACACAGAAGGGGTACTCCAAATGACTGCTCTGCCCCTAGAAAAGTGCCCCTTTATCATTGAACTCTTTCATCTTTCAGAAATTCTTTATTTGCTGTGCAACAGCATTATAATGACAATAACAAAAACCCCAAATAAAGCTGTTTTCATTTTTCATATTTATTCCAGACCTTGCCCACATGCAGACATAATTTTTACAGTTTTACTCATAGTGTACAAATAATTCTGTATTCTGCTTTGTTCGTTTTAACATTATATCATAAACAAATGTGGAGTTTCTTTGCCATAATCCTAATTAACAGTTTTATTACATACATATTATTCCATCAAATTGATGTTATTTTATTTGCTTAACCATTTCTCTGTTCCTGGGTGTTTACGTTAATTACAATTATTTTTAATAATATGTATTAAACTAACAGAAAAATAAAGTCTTAAATACAGTGGTTTTATAATTTCTTTGTATTCAAATGATTGTATTGTTTGAGTGAAATTCTTAAACTTAGTCAAGTGGTCTAAAAATGTTTCCGGGCTTAAGTTTAGGATGCAACTAGAAACGTTTACTAGCTTGATCAGATTTTTTTAATTTCTATGTTTTTATATTTAACTTTTCTCCCCTTGGAGTGCTGCCATTTTCAGAGGTATTACTGCTAGCTGTAACTGAATTAGGAAGAAGACTAGAGAGTAGCAGGGAGCACTCTGCACCAGGCGTGTAAACAAGAGCGAGCTCTGTCTTGCATAACAGGCCCGTACTTACCCGTGTTGCTGCCTAAGGGATCTGACAGGCTTCCGTGTAGCTTCAGGAAGACTAAGGGAAGCCTGGAGGGGCTAAGAAGCAGCATGAGTAGCTAAATTTGGGGATTCAGAGTAAAGCTTTCCAGACTGTATCAGTCAGAGATCGCTAGAAGAGCAGGCTTAATGTATAATAATGATGATTTGTGCAGACTCTTGCTATGCAGCTCAAACTCATAGTGATCCTCCTACGAGTGTCAGCCTCCCCAGCATTTAGATTATAAGTGTGTGCTGCCTCACCTGGTTTTGGGCTGGCACAGTATGTGGCACTGGGGATCAAAGTCGGGACTTTGAGCTTGTCAGGCAGGTGCTTAGACTGCCAGGCTATCTCCCCAGCCATGATGATGACATTATAGTATTATGTGCTATATGTGAGATAGAGTATATACTGTATCGTATAAAAGTTCTAGTAGGTAGCTTTCAATGACCACCTACAGAATGCGGGGTGTAAGAATGCAAAAGGGCTTTCTGCTGTGCAGGAGAGGTGGGGAATCCAGTTGCGGGTAGAAGGTCTGGCGCTCCGTGCGGAGTCCCGCAGGAGGCCCTGTCAGCAGGCTGAAGAGTCTGCAGTACTGCAGAGCCGTGTCCAAAGGTGACTGCAGAGAGGAGAGCTCCTCAGAAGAAACAAAAGGGAGGCCTTCCTTCTTCAGATCACTTTGTCAAACAATGGGACGTGTTTCCTGCTGATCTTTTTTCTTAATGTAGAAACTTACTTCTTGCAGTATTCTGTAAGAGGGTGGGAAGTCCAAGATAAAGTTGTAGCAGACTCCATGTTCAATAAGGGAAGCTCCTTTACTTCTGTGGTGTTACCTTCCCCTTACCAAGTCCATCAGTGGAAGAACGGATGAGCGCTGTGTTCTTAGGTAGCAGGGAGCATCAGAAGGCCAGATTCCCCTGGGCGCTTTCAGAAGGATAATTGTGTATGATAAACTGCATTCTTAAGGCCCCACCTTAACACTGTTCCATTGAGATTAAATTTCAACCCAGATTTTGGAGGTATTTAAATCTTAGCATGACCATAGTCAGAACATATTCTTAGTTTCTTTAACAAACTATTTTTACACAAATTAGTGAGAGCGAAGGACAGTGAGGTTTTTCTGTGCACTGTCTGCACACATACACAACTAGTGGTACATCCACTGAAACTGTGGATTTGACCAATGTTGAATGGAGCTTTATTTCCCTTTTGTTTCTTCTGAGGAGCTCTGTTCTTTGCTTCTACCACTCTGGAGTTTTGTTGCCTTAAAAATCTGTGCTTTAGGGCTGGGGAGATAGCTCAGTGACACAGTGTCTGTTTGGCAAGTACAAGGTAGTGAGTTCAATTCCTGGTATCAAATAAAAATAAAACACCAATCTGTGCTTTGCCTGTTTCTCCATAGCTAAGGCAAATGCTGAACATTTCACTGTCTTGATAGTCTGATTTGTTGCAGAATAAAGAGAAAAACAAAAATAACATATACATTCTTAATGTAGAAACACACACACATACACATACATATATCTATATATATATATATATCTATATATATATCTATATAATTTCTCTTAGTTCACTGAAAAATTTGTGCTAATATTGTTTGGAATATAAAATGCTGATATTGTATTCTGAGTAACTAATTTAAGAATATCAGTGTACAATATATTAACTACTGTTACCCTCCTATCACATTTTTTTTTTCTCTTTAAAATAAAAAAAATCATGCCACGAGTTGGAATTGTAGGGCAGGTAGTCTACTCAGATTGGCTTCTTTGACCTAGTAATGTGCTTTTAAGATTCCTTTGTGTCTTTCCATGGCTCAAGAGTTCATTTCTTTTATTGTACAATAATATTCAGTTGCCTGGGTATAGGGTAGTTCAGTCATTCTCCTGCTGAAGGACTTGTGAGCTGCTTCCAAGTTGTGGAACTTATGAAGACAGGTGCTGTAATGATTCATGATATTCAAATTTAGCAAAGGTAGCAGAATTTCTTTATGTTGCTGTATGGTAATAGCATATTTTAGAAAAAATTAAACATGAATATTATCCAAGATTTTGTTTTGAGTCACTTTATATTTTTTAAAGATTGTATTTAGAAACAATCTGCAAAAATGTAAAGCTTCTATATAGCTTTTGACAAGTTCCTTTCTTTCTTTCTTTTTTTTTTTTTTTTTTGGCATAACCAGGGATTGAACTCAGGCTCTTGTGCTTGCTAGGCAAGAGCTTATTGTACTGAGCTATCTCCTCAGCCCCTGAACATTTTTATGTTTGTCTTTAACAGCCACATACAATCATCAAAACCAGAAGAATTAACCTCAGTGTACTATTATGATATGTAGCTGCAACATAATATTGCATTGCAATACAGCTAAGCAACAGACCTTATTTGGAATTTGGTAGTTTTTTATTAATGTTCTCTCTGTGTTCCAGGATTCAATTCAGGATTCAACAGTGTGTTAAATTTTTATTATCTCCTCGGTCTCCTTTGATCAGCAATAATTCCTTAGTCTTTCCATGTCTTTCAGTGTCTCAACACCTTCGAAGAGTATTGGTTATTTTGTATATTCTCCTTCAGTTTTAGCTCGCTTAAGTTTTTCTAACTCCTCATGACTACCTTGGGATCATGTAATTTTGTTATGCGTGGTACAGAATTAAAATTGTGTCCTTTTTATATCACTGGGTATGTGATTTTTTTTTTTTTGTATTTTAGGGAGGGTCTACAGGGTGTCCAGGGTCTCACTACAAAGTCAGACTCTTCTATTTACAGCCTCCCAAGAGGTGGAATTACAGGAGCCCACCACCACGCCCAGTCTCAGTTGCTGTCTCAGCACTCCCTGGGGGTGGGGCAGCCATGGCAGGCCGGGGATCTGACCCCCGGCCCCCTATTTGCGGGCACTTTAATCTGCTGAGCTATTTGGCCGGCCCTATATGATCTTAGTATATGCAATCATTGTTTTTTTAAAGTTTTTTTTATTTTTTTTGTTGTTGTTGTTTTGGCGGAACCAGGGATTGAACTCAGGCCAGGGAAGCGCTTATTCTACTGAGCCATCTCCCCAGCTCCAGCTCATTGGTAGTATTGACTTTGATTACTTGAGATGATGACTGCTGGCTTTGTTCATCATTGTCAACGTTTTATTATCATTACCTATCTTAGGGAGAAATAAAGCTCACTGTTTAATTTCATTTACATAGATCAAAATCTTTCCTTTTCCCATTTTTCTTATCTTCTGAATCTTACCTATGTCCAATTAATGGTTTAAAAATCTAGAGGAAACGGCAGACCAGATTGTTCAGCTGATTAGAGTGCCTGTTTAGGCAGACACAGAGACCAAGATTGGATCGAAGGGGTGCCAGGCCTGCCCTGCCCCCAGGGCACACTGAGACAGCGACTGAGATGGCGTGGTGGCCCATGCCTGTAATCCCAGCGCTTGGGAGGCTGAAAACAGGAGGATCACTACGAGTTAGATCTACACAGTGAGACCCTGAAGACGAGGACGTCCAAAGGCTTACTGTGGCTATGTGAAAACGAAACTTTTGTTTCTATTGAAGTTTTTCACCTCTATGAGCATCACTTTTTGGCCATAAAATAAAGATACTGGAAATTCACATCAAACACCCAGTGGAGGTTTTGCAGTGTAGTGCCAGGCACGAAGTCAGACTCACTGAATGCTAATTCTTCCCGCTTTAGGAAGGCATGTGCTGGGTTACAGACCTCCTTCTGTACTTCTGCTGTGTGTGAAAATTCTTTGCTTCTGTCAGCCTCTGCCAACTCACAGGACCGAAACTGCCATCTCCACAGAGAGGAAATTGTTGTCTGCCTCCTGCTCTAAGCAACTCTGACTCAAACTTGTTTTAAATTCACATTGGTGAAAAATGGGCTTGCATCCCACTGTGAATCTAAATACTTAAGACCCAGGGATAAATGGATCATGTGGCTCATTTATCTTGCAGCCATTAATTAATGGTGGTTAATTGTAGTTATGAGCTGTTGAATTCCAGGCTCTCGCACCCATACATTTCCTCTAATGTATTCAGAGGCAGTGAGCTGGAGATGGAAAGAAAAACTGTTCCGGAGAGCGGCTCCTTGCAGTCCTGCCCCTGCTCCCTTGTCTTTCTGGAGAAGATTCATCACCATACCAGCTGCAGAGACTGGCCTGGGACAGTGGCTGTGGTCCCACAGTGCACTGCTTCTTTGGCTCTCCCCGGAGCGTTTATTGCCACTAACATTTCTGGAGAGATTCACTTTGCTGAACTTTTTCTATTTTTTACAAAAGAGAAGTCAATTAATGTGCAACAGAAAATACTTTAATAAATCCACTAACTTGGTGAAAGATCATGATATGTAGGAGCAAGTCTTTCTGTAGCATGATAATTGTGCTTCTAAGTATGTCAATTGTACTGTCCAGGGAGGAACTGCTCAAAGTATGGATGTCTTGGGCTTCTCAGGCCAACTTTTGGAGACCTCTGTGCCTTCACAGATCACTAGTTATCACAGGGTAGAAGGATATAAGAGGCTGAGTTCTCAGATAGCCACAAAAGTTTTCTCTATTTTGCTGTAGACCTTAGGTGTTGTGGGTCTGACCTACTCAGATGAACCCTTTAAAACAAGGTTTAGAACTCAGAGACAGAATCAGAGAGATTTGAAATTACAGCAGGTATTGCTCATGTTCGCATCAAAGAAGCAAAAGGAGGGGCCAGGGAGATGGCTCAGTGGAATAAGTGCTTCCTGGCAAGTGCAAAGGCCTGAGTTCAATCCCCAGTTCCACCGAAAAAAAAAAGGTTACGAGGGAACTTTATTATTAAAAAAAAAACAAACCAAAAAACCCCAAGCAAATGGGCAAGCTACAGGTTGTGCTGAAAACCTCTGTGTGATTTCTGGGAGATGAAGCAGCATCCAGCTGGCAGTAAGCAAGGAAGCACGAGACTCAGTCCTCCAACCAAGAAGCAGTGACCCCAAGGACTCAGAAGTAGACTTCCCCTAGCTGAATGCCAGATGAGGACAGAGCTGCACGGCAACTTGATCTGGGACCCTGTGAGTCCTGAACAGAAGCCTTAGCTGCACTGTCTCAGACTCCTCATGAATATTACGAGATGATACATGTGTGTTGTTTTAAGCCACCAAGTTTGTGTTAATACATACTTGTTGCATAGCAATGAGAAATACATAGAATGCTATTTCCTCATCTTATCTGGATTATTATCATAGCCTTTATTATTATTTTTTGCATTTCATCCCTTCCTCCACCACTGCACAGGGCCTGTGCTCTTGAAGATCTTAGATTAATTAGATTATCCTATGCTACAAAGTGGTCAGTGCTTTTGTAATACTTACAGTATAAGGGACACACTTGCTAACATAATCTTGTTTTTTTCTTCATATTTAGTACAGGGTCTACAGGGTCTCACTGTACAGATCAGACTCCTAGTGATCCTCCTGTTTTCAGCCTTCCAAGTGTTGGGATTACAGGCGATCTCCATGCCCAGTGTCAATCACCATCTCAGGCAGGGCTGGCGTGTCCTGGGTCTATTTATGCACTCTACACTGTAGCTCATGGAATTGTTCCTCGCTTCCTTCCACAAGTTCCGCCCCACTGTACCATCGACCATACTTCTTCCCCTGCTGAATGAGTCGGTTCCCAAGGCCGTATGCTCACCCTCCCTTCTTCAAGCCCAGCTCCCCGAGGATGCTGGGCCACATCATTTCCTCCGGGACCTCCCAGCTCCATGTTACTCCCCTACTCATCAGGACAAATAGTCCCTCGGTGTGTGTGGGGTTCTTCAGGAATTGTTACGTAGAGAGCTCCGTGAATGAATGACGGTTCCACTAACCAGGCTTTGCTCTCAAGGAGACCACAGACCCTGTTTCCTTGCTTCAGGGAAGCAGTTCTTTGTGATGCTCTACATTTTAGCCCACAGAATTGCTCTTTGCTTCCTTCCACAAGCTCCACCCTCATTGTACCATTAGCCATACTTCTGACCATACTCAGGTATTGCAAAGTCACCGACCACTTTACAGCATAGGATAATCTAATTAATCTAAGATCTTCAAGAGCACAATCTAAGATCTTCAGATTTTCAGTTCCTTGAACATGTAAAACCTCATTTTTGCCTAGAGGTTTTGCATTCTTTTATTCCCTGGAATAGTCTTTTTTAATTTATTTGGTATAAGGTCTTGCTACTCAGCCCTGACTTGTAGTGATCCTTCTATCTCAGCCTCCTCAGTGCTGGGATTACAGGCAGGCATCAAGCACCATGACGCCTAGTTTCGGGGGAGGCATAACACGGCATGTGTTGCTGGGGATTGAACTCAGGTCCTTGTGCCTGCCAAGCAGGTCCTAAAACCACTGAGCTTTATCTCCAGCCCCTGGATGGTCTTGTTTTAGAATCTCACATGACTGGTTCCATCTCAGTCTAAATATAGTTCTTCCATCAGTCCTTCTCCGGGTATTCTATGGAAGGCACTTCTTGTGTCCCATTACTCTAGCCAATAAAATAGCTCTGTTTTACCCACTTCACAGCATTTGCTGTTATCTGAAATGATCTTTCTTACTGACATGTGGCTCACCACTCATTTCCTAGCACATTTTTTTAAAGTTAGCAACATTTAAAAAATCTTACTCTCCATCTTATTTACTGAATTAGGCTTACTGTATGCTCTAGTAAAATTACTAAATGAATGGATGACAAAGTACATTAAATTCTTTGGTCCTCTCACTGGAGCTCATCAAGCTTATATAGCCCTTTTCTTCTCAAAAGAGTTTATAAATCCTCTTCTCTGGTTAAAAAAAAAAAAAGTAACAATTCCCATAAGCTCCCAGGAATTGAGAGATTATGTAACATTTAAAAATGACATTCCTGGGCTAGCTAGATGAGCTCAGCGGACTAAAGCACTTGCTTAGGCAGAGCACGGTGGCCGGGGTTCCATCCCTGGCATGCTGTGCTGGCCCTGCCTCTGAGGCGCTCTGAGAAGCGCCTGGGACTGGGTGTGGTGGTGCCCAACTGTAATCCTGGTGTTTGGGAGGCTGAAAATAGGACGATCACTATATGGCCGGGTACCTAGTGAGACCCCGTAGTCCTTGTAGACGCTGTGCCAAATACATTAAAAAATGACATTCCTACTGTAATTATTGTCTTCATTATATATCTTCCAAAGTTTCATTCATATATATGTGTGGTAGTAGATACTGTTATAGGCTTCCTAGCTTGCTTCTTCTCAGATCAGGTGTCCATATCCCTAGCTGCTGAGGAGTTAGCTATTGATGGCTTATAGCTGAACTCTTGGAGAATTTCTCTTGGGTGAAGAGAGCTGCCTTCCAAAACTTGCCAATGGGGAAATACAAAGACCCCTGACAAGTTTGATCTACTAATATTATTCGTAAGAGTACTTCTTAATATTTTGTTTGTAAAATGCAAGTGTGCTTGTTTCCAGAAGATCCAACTTATGACAATTGGTGCCAGAGTGGTGAGACACACAGACACTGAAATAAAATATTTAATCCTGGGTCATCCACCAGCCAAACAGCAATGCATACTGTCTTAGTTACTGTCTTTGTTGTGACAAAATATCCAGTACTAAAGGAGGAAAGGCTTATTTATCTCAGTTTGTTGGTGTTTTAGTATGTACTCTGCTGGCTCCAAGGCGGGGTGGTCTGTCAGAGCAGAGCTGCAGAGGAGAAACAGTTTATGGCAGGCGTGAATAGCAAAAGAAAGCAAGCAAGGGGGAAGACAAGTCTTTCTGTCACCTGTATTGCATCCAGGCTACTGGGATTAGGGAAGTCTGTAACCAGTTTGGGAAATAATTTAGTAATTCACACAACCTTAATCCCAACACCACATAATCTGAATTCAGCCACCTCCCAAAAAGCCCGACTATGACCACATGAAGCTTAGGAGGGTCATCTAGACCCAAACTGTAACTCATACTCTTATCACTGATGATTTGTAGAGCACTCACTACTCCAGAAGGAAGCAATAATGTGGTTGTTAAAATATAGCAGTGGTAAACTAAGGTGGAATCTTGAGACACATGAACACAGTGGTGAATGAAATACCTCTAGATTCTCAAGGCACTTGAGAATGTAATAATTATGTGGCAAATGGAGCAAGGTGGCTACCATTGGATCAGTGGAGACGCTGGATCATCCTCAGTTGCCTATGTAAACTAACATATAAAAGCCAGAGGGGCTGCTTAGTGGCTCTTGTCTCCTGCAGCTGGAGTCAGACAAGACCGAAAATCAGGCTGCAACACATTTGTGAGAGTTGTGGATCTTTAAAGAACACTGAATTCTCAATTTCAATATATCTTCCACGCTAAGTCGAGGCCTTTATTGGAAAGAAGTAGGATCCTGAGACTTGGAACAAGAACAGAGTTGAGACATTTGCTAACCTGGTAACTGCAGGAGCACCAGAATCCTCAGGGCACCTAGAAGCAGCCCATTCCGCCCTTGTTAACGTCCACTGCTTTTCTGTACATAAAGGTGAGTCAGAAATATCTTCAGCTTGAAAAATAACACACACCACCAGCAAATATTCCTTCACCTCTCTGACTTATCATTAGACCAATAACTGTTTTAGCTGTAGAATAGTTGGCTAGGAGAATTCCAATCCTGTTAAAGGAGGTTATGTCAAGGTAGTTATTGGCCCTAGCAAATGTACACCACCAAAATCTTCAGGGATATGCATGGCATGAATCCAAAGGGTGCTGAATCAAGGAAGGGAAAGTTGAATATCTCAATAAAATTTCCCATATTCCACTTTGTTTCCTGCCCTTCATTCATATGAAAAGTGTCACGGAAGTGGGTATACTGGAGAGTATACGCTAAATGAGGATGGGAAGCTGATTAATTATGCTCTCTAGAAGTATTCAAAGGACACTGTGTTTACCAAACATATGATGCGTGTGCTGGTGAGGGGAACATGGATAATTCTGAGAAAAGTCAAAGGTGGATGCACATCACAAAATATAGTAAAATTAGACAGTCAATCAGAGGATTTTGTTCTGCAGAGAGAGGGGAGGTTAATACCCTGAATTGAGGGGAAGGTATCGGTGGGCAGCTAACAGTTTTAATGATCAATCTATAAATCAAGGGGCCATCAAGATAGCTCAGCAGACTAAACACCTGCTCAGGCAAGTTCAAGGATCTAGGTTCAATCTTTGGCACCGCATGCCAGGCTGGCCCTGCTTTGGATATGCCAAACCAGCCACCAAGACTGGCGTAGTGGTGCATGGCTGTAATCCCAGCCCCGGGGAGGCTGAAATAGTCGGACCACTATGGGTCCGATATGTGTAGTGAGATGGTGTACCAAATAAATATTGGAAAAAGAAGTATAATTCAACAGATATTAAGGATGCATGAGCAAAAGACTGAAAGCATCCATCCCCATGCACAGCAATAATCAGCTGCTTCATTTCTGGAAATGAACCCATTTTAGAGGCTATACCCACTGATTCAGGTGAAGTCAGGCAAAGGCGGTCTTCATTCACATCCAGCTCATAGTGGGACAGTGACCACATATTTATCCAAGGCTCATTCCTGAGATCTCTGTTTGGATAACTGAAGTGCTCATACTTTGTAGGTAGTAGAATCACCTGTTGCTTCCTTGGCTCTGGGATTCTCTAAAACTTCCTCCAATCCTCCTATGAAAGACAGCAAAGGAAGCACCATACTGCGTCTTGGCAAGAATGGCATACATTAATGCTTTTCACTTCTTGGTGCCCCCTGAGACCCTGAGAGACCCATAGACTCTTGGCCTAAGGCCAGACCAATGGTGCCAACCCTCACACAATCTATAGTGTGTCCAGAAGAACTCGCCAAGACCCTCAGATTGCCACCAATACTAAAGGTGGATTACATTTTCCATTCTTTCAAGAATGTGAAACAGTGAAACTGGGCTTTCCTTTAAATGACTTTCTCCATTGACTTAAAGAATGCTAGTACATAGATATAAAATTGACTTAAACATCCATTAACAATGGATAGAGACCTGGTGAGATATCTCAGAGGTCTGAAGTGCCAGCTTAGGCCAGCTTAGGCAAGCACAGAGACTGTGGTTCAATGCCCTTGCACTACGTGCAGCTCCAGTCCCACCTAGCCCTGAGGTGGGACTGACAGGCTAAGCTGGCTACAAAACAACAACAAAGTAAAATCAAAAAAAACAAAAAACAAAAAACAAAAAGGATAAAGAAAGTATTGTAAATAGTGCTGCAAGGATTATGGAAATGCAAATGTTTCTTTAGCACATTGAATATATATTTTTTTTTCAAAAGAGGTTCAAGAGATGATTTTGAATGTTACAACAATAGAATGATAAATGTTTGAAAAGAAAACAAACAATAGAAGAATGTTAATACGGAGCAGAGTGAGCATTCTTCCATCCACTTTCCCCTTCTTTTCGAGATGAAGGGTGGAATGAGGAACAGAGGACTGACTTTGACTCTTCAGATTTTATCTACAAAGATTTTCAGACCATCATGCAGGAAATCACTGCGTTCTCTCTCTCTTCCAGCAGAGCCTCGTTCCTCCCACCCTCTGTTTCACATTACTTATGCAAAACTGTATGAGCACAGTGACTCCCTTTTCACAAGTCCTTCACCCATTTTGAGGAGATTTTCATTTGTTTTAATTATTAGTGTGGATATATATTTCCTTATTCAGCTATTTATTTATTTACTTATTTAGTTTTGTGACACTGGGAATGGAACTCATGGCCTTGTTCATGCTGGGTAAGTACTCTGTCTTGTTACTGAGACAAAACACCTGACACTCAAAGCTAAAGGGGGATGGACAGGTTTACTCAGCTCATGTAAAGGTTGTAGAGGTTTCAGTTCATAATGGCTAGCTCCAAGCAGGCTGACAGCCACCACAGGGGAGAAACATTTCATGGCAGGTAGAAGACAGCAGAGCAGTGAGGGACAGCCACAGCTCTTTCTATCCCTTATATCTTATCTGGGCTACTCAGGTCAGGGACCACACACACCCTTATTCCTAGTGCCCTTGATCCTAGTTTTGTATCATGAATCAGTCCCAGTGTCATATTCTCTAGATACAGCTACTTCCGAAGAAGCTCCACCCATAACTGCATCTTTGGGAGGACATGCAGATGCAAGCTGCAACACACTCTAACACCGAGCCACATCTTCATCATAGCTGATGTTTATTATTAATCTTTGTGAAACAAAAGGTATTTTATGTGATATCAGATTTCTCACTGTGAAATATGTCCATGGCCCACATAGTTTTATATTCTATCATAATGAGAGATAAATTAATTTAGACCTTAATATTTTCTCAGCACTGTACTTGGTGTATTATATTGTCATGTACTTTGACCCTCCAGATCGGTGGGTCAAGAATCAAAACCACTTTTACAATTTAAGAAATCAAAGCCTAAAGAATTTTCATGAAATCACAGAGCATTCAGTGTATTTATTTGTTATGGCTTGAATCTAGATATCTCCCCAAACCTTTATGTACTCATAGGTGGGGTTTTTGGAGTTGACTAGATCTAGAGTATATGATACTAGGATTAAGGCTGTGTGGTACTAAATTACTCCACTGATTGGTATAACAGGGTCCTGGATATGGCTAACAGAAAGGCTCATCCTGGTATGGGGGGCGACATACAGAATGCTCATTGCATAGATGGGATAAAGGGAAACTGAGGCTTGCTTCACTTGCTGCCTACTGCCTGTTACCTGCCTTGCCATGGATTATTTCTCTTCTTCCTTTTTTTCTGTGCCATGCTGCTCTGCCTTTGAACCAGATGACTATGGATTAAATATAAGATGAACTAATCTTTTCTGTCTTTCACTTGTGCGTTTTAGATATTTTGTCTCAGCAATAAGAAAAGTAACTAAGATGTCACCTCATTCCAGGTTTAATCCACTGCTTACCACTCATCTTATATAACCATATTCTGTGTATTGAAGATCCAAGCACAGGAATTATGCTGTACATATCTGGAGGTCCAGCTCGCTCTATTCCAATTTTGCTACCAATGGGGAGGCTTGAATATTTAATAAAATCTTGAATGAATGCCTGTGTGGGTGAATTGAGCTGTGAATATGAGAGTGAAGGACCACAAACTTTAGTAGAGCTTTGTAGTTAGAGTGAGATCCAGGAAAAGGTATTAAAACAAAATAGAATAAAACAAATCTGGACAGTCCAGAATGCAGAAAGCATCAATGCTGAAATATCTGGCAGAAAAATAGAGAAAAGAAACCTCTGAAAATGAAAACACTGACAAGAATGTAGTTTCTTTGTAGGGCAGCAGGTACATTGAATTCTGCAGGAGAGGTGAAAATGATAGTAGTACATTTCCAGACAGGTTAGAAGAGAGATGAGACAGACGCAGAGGTTGTCAGTTGGCCTGGCTCATGGGAGAAGGAAGGCAGAGTTACCAAGCGAGGGTAGTTTGGATCTTAGCCCAAAGGTAGTGGAGAGCTATGGAGGGATCTTATGCACTGAAAGAACCTGTGCAAATATACATTTCAGCTAAATTGTCTGATTTCCCTACGATTAGGATAAGATCTGAGCATATGATTTTGCCCTTTAGAAACAGCTGTTCAGCACTCAGACTCTATGACGCTCAGGTATGTAGCCTCAGGAAATGAGCTCAGAAGTGCAAGGTGTTCGCAACAACAATGTTGCGTGCCATTGGCTGAACTGGAGAGAATCAGGAGTTCCAGTACGTTAACACCATATCACAATAAGGATGAGAGGTCCACTGCCACACACCACTGCAGGGTACAGTTTGGATGAGAGAGCATGTGATTCTATTTATGTGCAATTCAGGAAAAAGAAACACTAATCCAAAGAGAATAGACTACCTGTGGCCTTCCAAGTGGAAAATGACCGGAAACAGCAAGACCAAGGTTGTGATCCTGAGTCTGCTGTGCTGGGCACATGAATGTAAAAATGTGCACAGCTTCCTTGAGAGGTATCCTGAAGGTGCATGCACGGCTTTACCATATTTGTTAGACTTCAAAGATGCTCATCCTGGGGCCAGGGAGATGGCTCAGTGGAATAAGTGCTTCCCTGCCAAGCGCAAGGGCCTGAGTTCAATCCCCAGTACTGCCAAAAACAAAAACAAAAACAAATGAACAAACAAAGAAACAAAAACAAAAAATGATGCTCATCCTTTAGAATGTCCTCTGTACTTACTCTTGGGTTCTATGGCACTGTTGAAAACACAAAAGTATATTGGTAACCAAAAATATATAGTAATTTCCTGGGTTTGTTCTTTATCTAGGTATAGAGATAGTCACATTAAAAGCAAATTTAGCATTTAATAAAACTAAACCAGAACTCTAAATATGTTGGCCAGCTATGTCCTCAGACAGTAATTTATGTGTTTGGGTATGTGTGTATACATGTATGCGTGCATGGACCCTAGAGCTGTAGGTATGGAATAGCTTCTTTGAGTACTCTCCAGAGTTCCTGAGAAGGCAGGCATTTTTGGCAGCTGGGCACACCATGGCTAGTTTCTGAGCTTCTAGGTGGTATGACAAATGCCACAGTCCCAGCTGAAAATGACCTCTTGTAAGTCTGCCCAGGCCTGCCTGGGTCTTTCTACAAAACTCCCAGGGGATTTTTCTCAGATTACTCTGAAAAAGCGCCCAGATCCCCAAAGGAGGGGCAGCATCTTGCTGCGACGTGAGTCTAATTGTGGCTAGATTGAGTGTTTCCCTGGGACAGCAGCCGCAGCCAGTGTTCCCTGAATTAACATGCTCACTGAAGGGTTGAAGATGGTGATTAGGCCCGACAGCATCAGTTTCAGTGGGACAGTCGCAGTGCCACGAGCTGCACAGGATGGCGAGGAGATTTATTTGTGTGGAGTGGAGACATATGGCCGGAATCATCTGCTCCCTTTCCTCTGTAATTAAAACATCTGGGAACACCAAAGGGCTGGAAAATGAGAAGACAGCAGTGGGCATCTCTTCTGGCCCAACTTGAGGAGCTCAACCATGGGGCTGGGGCATCAGGGGGTATAGAAGACCACCTGGCATGAGCTGGGAAGGGATTGGAACTGCTCAAAAATTGGTTCCCTTGAAATCATGAGTTTGGAGGCTTTCTCTTTGATTTAATTTTGTCCGAAACCATCTAGAATAGGTTTGTTCTGAAGATGTCCCAGAAATGTTTTACAAAACATATGGCTAAATGCCGGAGAAAGGATAGGGCTCAGCATTTGAGCCTGGTATTGGCTGTGACTTTTTCTTGGTCATACAATGAGTTTTGTCTGGAGCAGTGAAAATTTCCCACTAACAAGAGGGAGGGGCAGTAACCTTGGTGTCTTTTGTTGTTTGGGGCCTGAATTTCCATTGTCTAATGTGTATTTCTCAAGAGGATCCAACATCAGGTCTCTCAGGAAATGTGAGAAGTTCAGGAGGACTGGTGCAGACAGTGGCCCTGGATTACTGATCAGGATTGAGCGGTGACAGCTTAGGGAGAACACTACAGAGCAGTTCTTTTTCTGGCAAGTCTCATTTACTTACCCACCTCCCCTGACTAGCAGGCTCATTGCTCCCTCCTCCCTCTGTTCTTCCAGGGAATGGACTTTCACAGAGGACCACCTACACTCCAGGCTTCAGACTGTGTTGGTGCTCGGAAAACAGGAGCAACAACCAACAAGTGCTTCACTTTGATTTGACCGAGATGATTATAACTACATAGAAACAGCCCAGCAGGGTGTCTGCTAAGTACCTGCATCATCCCTGCCATGTGAGCATGCAGAAGAGAGCATGGCTTTTGCCCTACTGCCCTGCCTCCAGAACCAAATGATACTTGATACCTGAGTCTCCACCCCCTACATTGTCCAAGAGCCTGTTGCCATCAGAAGGACAGTAAAGAGGCCTGCATTTATTGAGTATCTGCTCTACACTTAACATATTGTGTATTTACCTTCATCTCCTCAGCAACTCACTCGCCATTATTCTGTCCATTTTATAGGTTGGGCACCTAGGAATCAAAATTAGAAAATGGTCAAAGTGGGAATTGGAGCTTACCGTGACTGAATTAGATATCCTCCCTTTACTTGCACTAGCCATGTTCTTTCCTGCTTAGGACGCTGGTAGGGTGACAAGTCAGCACCGCTGGCAGTTTTCCAGTGCCTCTGTTTTGCAGTCTCTCTGGTTGTTCACACTGCTCTGCATGCTGGATGAGAGTCTTTCATGTCTGCCTGGATTTGAGTAGAGGAATTGTGGAGTGGCATGGGTGGTGTCGGCCACATCATTTCATTGTCGTTGCCAAACACCGGCTCTGGCCCAAGAATTTCCATATCTGCAAAATAGAGCTAATGCTAGAATCTGCTCCCTTCGGGCTGTGGTTGAGATGACCTGAAGCAGTACACATGAAACATCAGCAATAGTTCCTGGCCTCGCCTTAGAGTACAAAGCATGCCAGCCAGCACGGCTACCGTATTAATGTACACCCAACCCTTTGGGGGAGCAGAAATGAGGCTAAGGAGACCAAATGGCTTCCCTCCAACACACCCCTAGGAAGTGGCCGGGCTGGGATCTGAACTCAAGCCATCCGGAAGAGGCTGAGCTCTCTGAGCCTCCACTGCCCCTGGAAAACACAGCACTCCTTACAGCACAAACCTCATTTCAAGGATGACAGTGCCCCTTGCCCTTAATACAAATGTGTCCTAATGGTTCCCTTGTCCAGAATGGCAGTCCATCTGGCTCATAGTGAACTGCTGTATGGGTTTTCCCAGCCAGAGCCTCTTGGCTTCTGTATATTTATTTAGTCTACCCGCACTGCTGGGCCATTTTGTTCCGGGGCAGACAGTGATCAAGACATGGCCTCTGCTTCTCTAGGACAACAGCCTGGGCCTGCTTGAAATAAGAACTATTTAAAAATGCTGCTAGAAATGAGCTCTAGAGAAGCTTCGATAGGCTTTTTCCTTAATAGCAAAACAATCGGTAGTGACAATGCTAAAAATATGAGTACATTCCTGGTGATGACTCCATTATCAGCCCTAATAATAACTTAACGGTTTCAGCATGTGTCATGCTGAGATGTATGCAAATGGAGGCCCCGTCTGTCAGCGCCACTTGGAAGTAGATGGACAGGTCTGTCACACGCCTTGGGTACAGCCAGCGAGACCTCATTTCAAGGATGACAGTGCCGTGTATTCATTTGCCGGCATAATGCTCTGGGCTCGTGTATCACCCTTCACTCAGAGATCACAAACCAGCTTGGCAGACCCTACGCATCCCTTGGTGAAGCCAAAACATCTGGAGGAGAAATGCAAACCCTGCTCTTTCTGCCAGTCAGCCAGCCAGACGTGCTCACCATATATTTGTTAGTGCCTACTCTCTTAGATGGGTGTTTCATCTCTATGCTGTCAAATATCCAGATGGAAGATAGATCCCTTTTCATAATTCATCTAGAAATTTGGGGACCCGGAAAACACAATACATTTGCAACATCTGTTATTAGTTTAGAGGCTTCAGGTTTTTTTTTTTTAATTTTTTTTTGTGGGCACAGTTTCTTGGAATCAAGCTATGTGTGTTCCAGAAGGGTGGTGATGTCTGATGTACGGTCTCATATTTCTAACCTCCTGAATTTCTAACAGTGTAGGTAACTGAGAGCAACATAACACAACGTTTTCCTAAATTACCGTCCCCTAAACTCTTGAGATTAAATCTAAATTGGGATTTATGGGGAAATAACATTGCAAACATGCATAGCTTACCACAGTACTCGCAGCCCCATTACTTAGAAAAGGGATCTAATGACAAATTGCACACCGACACTGGGAATGAACAAGAGATGCTAGTTAGTGTCAGAATTACCAAGCAGTTCCTGCTAGATACAGTGCAGAGGAGAGTGGACTGAATGGGAAACCTACTCAAGCAGTTGCTTCCCTCCCATAAGCAGGAGTTTGTCTGAGAAGGACCTGGAGAAGAAAGTAGAAGAACAATGTTATCAATCAACAAGGGCTGATAGGGAAGGAAAGCTATGGATATTTTGGAAGGCACATCTGGGACTCACCAATCACTCTGGGTGGCCGTGTCAGGCACTATAAACTTATTCTTGGCAAGCGAGCTAGACAGAGAACATGGCCCCTTCCAGGGCTAACTCCCAAATATGTCAGTACATCTGTCAAAGAGGAAGGGCATTGTGTAATTAACAATTAGCTCCTTCCAAATAGAGGAGGATAACTGCTCAGCCTAATGGTAAAGTGATGCAACTTGGGCTCCTTTTTCCAAGTGTTTGAAGCTATTGTTTTTCTAAACCCACAGTGTTGAAGAAAAGTAAATTGAATACTTTTTTAAAAAAATAAAATTTAAAGAAGCAGGTAGTGATTTACACTATCTCTGCTAAAAATCTATCTCAACTGCAATTCTGGTTCTCAGGATGAGCAAAAAAAATGAGACTTTTCTAAGCCTATGAAATAATAGAACACATCCAAAGAGGGGGCAGAGTTGAATCTTCAGTGCAAACATATCCATATTAGTTATTTTAAGAAGAGAAAAGCTGAGGAAAATTAGAGTGTGCAGCCTCAACAAGATTCTAGAGAATAGTATTTCTAAAACATATGACTAAGCAAGAAATAATATTGGACTAGTAAAGACTAGATGTAGTTGAAAATATAAGCTTGCTGAGTATAAAACTGCAATTGAGTCACTAACTAGACCATTAAACATGCCAAATATTATGCAGTAGAAATTTCTGCAATGCTGGCAACTTTTTATGTCAGGGGTTAGTGAGCTTTTTGGGTAAAGGGGCAGAGAGTATATACATTTAGCTTTGAGAACATATATAATCTCTGTTGTATATTCTTCAGGTTTAACCATGAAGCCTTTACCAGTGTTAAAACTAAACCCATATGGTACATAGTAATAGTCCATGAATAATATTTATCCTCTCATAAAATTATTAGGATAGCTATAATTTTATATATAAGGTATTGATGAAGAGGAGGAGGAATTAGAACTCACTTATAAAGCTGCTGGCTGGAAAATGGTTTGGTAGTTTCTAAAGAAATTAGCATATAATTGTATTACCCAGTCATTCTCATCCTGGGTGTATAACATAACCAAGAAAACAGGTGTTCACACAAAAACTTGCACGTGAGTGTTCACAGTGATATAGTTTATAATAGCCAAAAGGTAGAAATGACCCCAGTCTCATCACTGAATAAACAAATGAAAGTAGTATTGTATGCCCATATGATGGAGTAGTATTCAGCCATAAACAAGAATAAAGTGCTAATCTATGTTACAGAGTGAACAAACCTTAAAATTTACACTGAGAATCCGGATACAAAACTATGGGCTCCATTTATATAAAACATGAAACACCTTGAATAGATATCCAGAGGTAGGCAGCAGGTTAATGGTTGCCAGGGGTTAGGGAAGAAAAGAATGTAGGAAGGAATGTTCCTTGATGCAGTAGGTAGTGGCAATGGCTCTACAACCTTGGAGATGTATGAGGTGCCACTTGGTTTAACATGTGAAGTGTTTGGAAAGTGTTATGTTTTGTGGATTTTTCCAGAGTTAAATGAATAAAGAGAAGGCTTATGTGTGTGTGTGTGTGTGTGTGAGAGAGAGAGAGAGAGAGAGAGAGAGAGAGACAGACAGACAGACAGACAGACAGACAGACAGACACAGAGACAGAGAGGCAGAAAGACAGAAACAGAGAGAGAGCTAGAGAGAGTGAGAGAGAGAGAGAGAGAGAGAGAGAGGAGAGAAGAGAGCCAGAGACAGAGATAAAGAGAGTCAGAGAGACAGACATAAACAGAAAACAGAAACTGAGACAGAAACAGTGCCAGAGTTTGATTTGACCCTGTGTAGCCACTTGCCTGTGTGGGAGCTACAGGCTCATGTGTCTACTGATTGCATTAAAGTATAATCAAGCAACTATCTTCTAACTTTATTTCATTTAAATGATGCTACAATGAGAATGACCACGTGTCGCCAGGGGCTATGTGGCTAGCTCAGGGACTGAAGGGAAGAAAAGGTTGAGAAATTCCATCAGAATTTAGAGCAAGGGCACATTTTCAAAAAGAGGGATGTGACAAAAGAGCAGATCTGGGCAAACTCCCAGGAAGATGGAGAGGGAAGACGGAGGAGAGGTGAGGCCCAAGAAGAAGGGAGAACACTTTTTGAGCTGTGTGAGTTGGCTGGGTTCACCATGCTGCTGATATCAAAGAATGGTGAGGAGGCAGCAGAGCAAACTCATCACCTGCTGAAGCTGCTTTGAACTTGAAAGTTAAAATAGATTTATTACAATCATCAATGCCTGGAGGAAAATGTATTATTTAGAACATGACAAACTCCAGAATGGTGTTAGGCCTTCTGGAGGGTTCTACACGCTACGAGTCACGCTATAGGTTGGTGATGGGGAACCCTTTAGAGGCAGAAGGCTCACACTGCAGCCCCAAACCCACTTACTTTCTTAATTTTTAGAATTTTCTTATTCATTTTAATGAGAAAAAAAGATAAAATAGCAATGAAATAGTTTCAAAACAGGTTAGTAGGACAGTTACAATAATTAATACATTGCATATTGTTGTCTTTGTGGTATTCAGAGGACAAGACGCAGACATGATATCTTGTCTAAACACCGTCAGTCTCCCTTACTTATGACAGAGTGACAATATTAGAATTAAACCTGAATACTGAGACTTCAGTTTAGAGAAAAGCAACTATGTGAACATCTTTGATCTTGAAAGAAAAGCAGTAATGTGTGCTGCAGGTTTGCCTCTGCTAGGCTATAGAGTTTAGAGAGGGAACACTGAATTTATTTTTCTTTAAATTGAAACTGAGCATGGTGACACTGTGGTCCTAGCTGGAAGGCTAGAGTGGGAAAGCTTGATCTCAGGAATTAGTTCAAGGCCAGTCGTGTGACATAGTGGGATTCTATCTAAGAAAAAAAAGAATAAATGCATGAGTGAATAATTAAGCAAATATTTTTTTATTTACTTAGATTAGTGTGCCTGTTCAAGAGCAAAAGACATTTTCAAAATTGTGGGTGTTCAGACAAACCTACACTTACTGAAAATGAAAAATTCTTACTTATAGTAATCTGGTAGCAAAGATTTAAGTCTTAAAAATCCATGAATGAAAATAAATCTATAAATAATTCTTGTGAATATGATTATAAGAAGGGCCAGCTAGATAGCTCAACAGATTAAACCACCTGTTCATGCAGACACAGGGACCGGGGTTCAGTCCCTGGTGTGCCATGCTAGCCCCACCCCATCACTGAGGCTGGGATTGAGACAGCAAGGCGGTACACGCCTGTAATCCCAGCACTTGGGAGGCTGAAAACAGGAGGATCACTATGAGTCCAATCTACATAGTGAAACCCTGTAGGTCCTGTACTGAATACATAAAAAGCTTCTTAAAAATATAGTTACAACATGTAGTATTTATGAAAATAAATAAAAGTGAGCATTTTATGTTAATCAAAATACATCATATAGCACTGATAAAACCTGGATAAGAAGGTTAAGAAAAGAATATTAAACTTGGTCACGCTGTCGCCAGTATGTGTTTCTGATGTGGCCGTATTTAGGTCACTAGAAACTTTTCCCAGTGTAATATTTTATGATATTCTCCCGATACTGGCTTCCTTCCTATAACAATGTTTTACAGCAATCATTTGATGGTGTTAGACTCAGACCTATCAGGGGGTGTTGCAGTTTTCTACCTGAATTTGAGAATATTAATTATGGAAGTCTTCGTGGATCTTTGCTTTTCAGGTTTCTGACCTCTCATAAAGGTTGAGACAAACTTGTAAAACAGAAACGTTCTGATTTGGGTTTTTTTTTTCTTAGACAGAGTCTCACTGTTCAAGCTGCCCCTGAGTTCACTTTGTAGCCCAGGCTGGGCTTGAACTTGTGGTGATCCTCTTGTCTCAGCCTCCGAAGTGCTGGGATTACAGGCATGTACCGCGACGCTTGACCGTATTCTGATTTTTTCACCGTATCTTTGTGGTAATTACATTGCTCGATCATTGCTTATGCCCATCACCACCAGATTGCTTTAATCTTACAATTAGATATTTTCATATGCCTTCAGAGGAGCATTGAAAGCACCATAAACTGTGCTGGGGAGATGGCTCAGTGGAATAAGCACTTCCCTGGCAAGTGCAAGGGCCTGAGTTCAATCCCTGGTTCCGCAAAAAAAAAAAAAAAAAAAAAAAAAAAAAAAAAAAAAAAAAAAAAAAAAAAAAAAAAAAAAAAAAAAAAAAAAAAAAAAAAAAAAAAAAAAAAAAAAAAAAAAAAAAAAAAAAAAAAAAAAAAAAAAAAAAAAAAAAAAAAAAAAAAAAAAAAAAAAAAAAAAAAAAA
>PVKA01025126.1:0-33339 GCA_004027165.1 Ctenomys sociabilis
CACCTCCAGCGAGCTGTACTCCCAATCATGTAACTGGAACTCCTGACTGGGGTTACCATGGAATTACTCTTCTATATTATGGATTACGGTTACTACAACTACATTACAAAAGACAGTACACATTCTTTAAACTTGAATGCATAATTACCATAACATTCACAATTTCCATTATAAGCCTTTTAATTAAGGAGTATAAACAATACACTAATGTTATAACTGTCCCAATATGGAAAAATCCAAAAATTCTTCAGCTGGTAGATAGACAACAAGCCCCAGTATACAATAGAATACAGTTCATTATATTGGGTTAAATGAGTGAGATAGCAACAGATACCTGCCATGATATAAACAAATATGTCAGTAGTTGATCATGTTGAGAGAGAAAAGACAAAACAATGGGGCAGACTGAGTTCAGCTGATGTCAGGTAATGGGAAAAGAGGTAGAAATACACTACCAAGGGACACAAAGAGAATAAATATGGAGATGAATCTGTTCTGTTTGTTGGGTTTGGAAAGAGACTCAGCAGTCTATACATTTATCAGAACTCATAGAACAATAATAGAACTGAACATCACAACATGCGAAGCACACTACACATATAAATTTTTATCAGTAAACATGACTAAAAGTAAGACAATGGACGTTTGAACTCTATAGAAGAAAACTAATCATTAAATCTCAAAATCAAAAAATGTTATTGAAAGGTGAAAGATGTAAGATGTAGAGAGAGTGAATTTTAGAGAAATATCTCTGAAATGAATACATAACATGAGATTAATAATAGATTGCACATTGTAAAAAATATTTACAAATTTAAATGAATATAACAATAAAAATTGTCTGAAGTAAACATGAAGAAGAGTTTACAGATCAATCATATAGTAGTTCACACTGTGCGAAAATCAAGAAATTTATATTCTTATAATTAGAATTCTCAAAGTAGAAGGGGCTAGGCAATACATATTTAAAGATTTAAAATTTCTGAATTTAGTTAAAATTATAGCACCACATTTCCAAGAAAAAATGAACCTCTGCACAAGAAATATGAATGAAATCATACCAAGATACACAAAACTTAAATTGTCCAGAACTAATTACAAAAAATCATTAAAGTATATATATATGAACAATTAGCTATGGAAGAACAAATAGCATATTTTCTATAATAATTTTACTGAGAAAGAAATGGTAATGAGACAGTTACAAAACAGGTTAGTAGGACAGTTACAAAAATTAATTAATTGCATATTGTTTTCTTCCTAGTAGATATATTCATAGTACAAGATACACATATGATATCTTGTCTAAGTAATACTAGTTCAAAACTTTCTTCTTATTGAACTATGAGAATGTAGCTGTCTATGCTATTTTGCATATGCAAATACATATTTTTTCTTTTTAGCTACAAAATGGTCCTCATTTATATCTCCCTTTTTTGTTTACTTTTGTTATATAGAGCTTGCTTTATCTCAATTATACTCATTCAGCAGAAAAGTATAAAAAAGAGGTATAAAAAGTAAAGCCATATTAATATGCTGAGCTGTAAAAGACTCAAGTCAAAAACTTCTGACATTTCCAGCCCTGTGGATAGTCCACTACTATTATGGATTCCTGGACTATATTAGATTACTTTGCTGAATTCACATAACTACCATATTTGAATGGCAATGGAATACTCATCTCTGATCAATAGCATCTTATTCCATGTTTGAAAAGAAAAAAAAAAAAGAGCAAGTGAGTAAGAACTAGACCTATTTATTCAGAGAGCTGAAAAAAAATCTGTCTTTATTGAATTTTATACTTAGTAAACATACCTTTGAAAACTAAAAGTAAAATATTTTTCAGTTACATGAGCTTAAAACATTCTAATACTTCCAGACATAGCATATAAAAAATAACAAAACCAGTCTAGGGAGATGGCTCAGTAGAATAAGTGCTTTCCTGACAAGCGCAAGGGTCTGAGTTGAACTTGTTCCACCAAAACAAAAAACAAAACAAACAACAAAACAAATACCATAATCCAGAAGGCAAGAGAAGTTGCTGTCTTGTCCTGGATAAAGAATAAAGAGCTCTAAAAATGGTAGTTATACAGGACTATGTGAAATATAATTACTTTAGACAAACCCATTTAAAGGGTCATTGAAGATTTCCACAAAATGGTATCAATCTTATGTCAGGTTATATACATATTTGTGTGTGTGTGTGTGTGTGTGTATACAAGACAAAAAAGAACTAATATAAAGTCAATGAAAAATGGAAATACACTTTAAATAGGCCGGTCAAGTCTTCTGATCTATAACTTACATGCCATGGCTGCTGACCAATGTAAGACTGGGCAAAAGAATTAGAAGACTTTAGTTTTAGAGCAGGCCTGAAGCTTATTTTTTATTATAGCTACAAATAAGAAATATTGATTTTTTTGTCATTAATGATATTGTATTCCCATTTTATTTCACTTTGAATTAAACTATTCTTTAAGCAACCACAGAAATAGATCAGGTCTTTATGATAAAATATTAACCTCACTTATGTTTCGATTTTTCTTTTATTCCAATACAATGATAAAAATAACAAATTTATACCTTTAGAAAAGTATTCTGTGATTAAATAATTTTGTTTACATCTCTTATCCTTCCATGAAATTATTATTATTAGCATCTGGTCATTAAATCGTTGTCCTTTCTTGTATTCATCAGATACTGCAGGCTTTGTCTTTTGCTGCATGTTTTTGACAGGAAACAGTTGTTACAAAACTCACATGCTAGATACAAGATGTCAACCAAACTTCTGCTCCTCTGTTTTGGTTGGCACTTCAGCCACTGAGCTTTATGTTACTGATTTATTTTCCTTTGCTGTATTTATTCTCAGTCCTAGTAAACGTTTTTCTGTCTCTTCAAATGTTCCTTGTACACAGTATTTAGAAATGGCATTTTTTTCTATTTATTTTTTTACACTGATAATTAATTTAAAAATTATCCCTTTTATGTCACAGCTATCTCTTTGAACATTTTTTTCTGTTAGGCTTTTTGGACTTTGTAGGTGAAACTAAACTCTCCTTTTGGTGACATTGTAACTTCACAGACAGGAATGATTACTCTGTAGGTTAGATAAAAACAGAGGTTTCAGGTAAGCCCTTCTCAGAAGAGAGGCACAAACAGAATTTTTACTGATTTAGGTCTGGCTCTCAGGTATCCAGAAAGTCATTGAAAGTCATTCAACTGAAATAGAATCCTCTTTGAAGCATCACTGCTCCTGTCATTCGATTAAGTCACTCAGGATGTCCACTTGGCAAAGGGAAGTTATGTACTGTTTCTGTGTGAAACACAAAAAGTAAATGAAAGATGGTCTACTTAGGATTCTGATGTAAACAGAGACCAGAATGAACAGAATTGATTTTTAGTCTCCTAGAGAATAAGAATATGACAAGTTGATATGGTACCTACTCAAATGTACTATGAAAATTTCTTAAGGGCCAGATCAAACAGCTATGTATTCTTCAGGCTTGTTGGGCTCCACATTCTCATAGACTTAGTATAACTCTACTGTGGGTTTCTTTAGGATCCTCAACAGAAACACACACACACACACACACACACACACACATACACACACATTAAATATCACACTACAATGTATATATGTAAAATATACAATAGATACTGTGAAAGAAGCAAAGAATCTGTTCAATTAGAAGGAAAACCTGGTATGAGGAAAAGGATAAAAGAAAGAAAGGAAAAGTTACGTTTAGGAATATGTGCAGAATTGTTTGGATATTATTACCAATTTCTGCTGGTCTTCTGAAATTAGCAGTTAATGCTTATATTTTTTCTTTTTTATATTTTAAAGAGTGTACAAATTAGAATTAAAACAAAAAAATTACAAGTGATACAGAATTTCACTTAACAAAGTAATATGAATTTCACAGTATTTGCTGTAATACCTAGTGTTGTCTTCCAACCAGTTATTCATATTACCAGATATATGCATATAAGTTTAGAAGAAGAAAGAATTGTACAAGAAACTAAAAAGATGAAAAAGTACAATTAACTGGAAAATAAGATGAAACAAATTACGTTTTAGCAGCTCTTTTCCATAGATCAGCAGAAATTCACAGAACAGTTGCCCAAGCCATCTTGCTTACATACATAAATAAATCTCTTTCCTGCATTCCCTGTCTTGTCCTTCTCCTCAACTCAGTAATTCTTTCCTTTCGAATAAGTTCATCCTCTATTCCCAATATCTACTGTACACTTCAGATTCTCACATTGCACATGCAGGTTTATTTCACTTAAAACTTTGTTCTCAAGTTGCATCCATTTACTACCAGAAGATTCAAATTTGTCTGTTTTATACCTGCATAATGCTCCATTGTATAAAAACACTGCATGTTCTTCATCCATTTCCAGTTGAGGGCATCTGGGGGCACATATATCACTGTGGTATGAGGTTTTCAGTTCTTGTGGAAAAATATCCAGGAGAGGAATAACTGGCTTGAATGAGATCTTCAGCCCTAGCTTTATAAGGAATCTATAAACTCATTTCCATTGTGGTTGCAACAATTTGCACTCCCAGAAACACTGCAGAAGGATTCCTTTTTCACTATAGGCCACCCAGCATTTGTTATTGGCTGACTTCTTGATTTAGCTATTCTTACTAGAGTTAGATGGAATCTCAGTGTTTTAATTTGCATTTCTTGAATGACAAATGATGCTGAACATTTTTTCATATGTTTATTTTACATTTGTATTGCTTCCTCTCAGAAATGTATTTTCACCTCAAATGCCCATTTTTGGATTGGGGCTTTGAATTTGGTAGGCATGAATTTTTTTTAATTCTTTGTACGTTCTGAATAGAAGGCCTTTGTCAGAGGGACAGTTAGAATTTTTTTTTCCAGTTTGTGGGTCTTCTTGTTACACTGATGGAGATTTGCTTCAAAGTGCAGAAAATTTTCTAATAGATGAGATCTCAGTTGTTGATTCTTTTAAGCATTTCCAGTGCAATTTTGTTTGTGTTCATGAACCCTTTATCTACTCCTGTCTTAAGATATCTACCTACATTTCCTTCAGAAGATTTAGTGTTTCTGCTTTAATATTTAAATCTTTGATCCATTTTGACTGTAGCTTTGTGCATGGTGATAGACATGGGTATAGTTTTAGCCTTGGATATGCAGAAAGCCAGTTATTCCAGTACCATTTATTAAAGAGGCTATCTTTCTTCCAGTGAGCATGTTGGATCCCTTTGTCAAAGATAAGGTGGCTGAATGTGTTTTCAGTTGTCTGTGCATCTTATAATCTGTTCCATTTATCCTCAGTTCTCTCTCTATGCTAGTACCATGTGGATTTTATCATAGTAGCTTTATAGTATAATTTCAGTTCCAGGATTGTGATACCTCCTGCCTTTCCCTTGTTTTCCAGGATTTCTTTTGATATTCTGGGTCTCTTCTTGTTTCAAATGAATTTGAGGAAAGTTTTATCTAGCTTTGTGAAGTATACTAATGATATTTTAGTAAGGATTACATCGAACCTGCATAAGAATTTTGGGAGTATGGCCATTTTCAAAATGTTGGTTCTTCCTACCTAGGGAGCATTTTCTCAAATCCTCTTCAATCTCTTTTGTCGAAGTACATTAGTTTTCCTTGTATAAATCTATTATGTCCTATGTGAGATTGACTCATAAGTATTTCCTTTTTGAATATTATTGTAAACTGCATGATTTCACTAATTTCTTTCTCAGGGCATTCACTATGTACAAAACTGCTACTGTTTTTTTTTTATGTTGACTTTGTATCCTGCTATATGGTGGAATTTGGTGATTAAATCTATAAGATTCTTGGTGGACTTTAGGGGTCCTCTATGTAGATTACCATATCATTGACAAATAATGGTAATTTCACTTATTCAATAATCCTTATTCCTTTTATATGTCTCTTGTCCAATTTATTTCTTTTTTATTTTTTTATTTTTGTTGAAGAACAAATAGCAATGAGACAGTTTCAAGACAAATTAACAGGACAGATTCGATAAATTAATACATTGCAAACTGTTTTTGTAATGTTTTGGTATGGTACAAGGTGCATATATGATATTATACTTACATACATTATTATAGAAGATGTCTCTAATCAGTGAATTAAGAGAGTGTAGCTATACACTTATTTTAATTTTTATAGCTTAATTATATCACAGATTCAATAATTAACACTTTCTACCTTGTTATTTTCCTAGTGGTTGTCCATAGTACTAGAAGCCAACATAATATCTTGTCCAACCACTATTAGTGCAAATCTTGCTTCTCATAAAATTATGCAAAAGCACTGCATATTTATCCTAACTGTACTGTTTATGAACACACATCATGATTCTTCCTTTGTATACCCAGTTTTTTTTTGTCTGGACCTGTCATATATGAGCACTCCATTGTCATTAAACCAATTTGGGTGTCTGAACTCGGTGACATAATCCAACACAGTCCAGCATTCCACAATAACAATGAGTTATCTGAAGAAGTTGTTGACGGTAGTCATTTACAGCTCAACTTATTATTTTGGCCCCACATTATATACCTCATTTTTATACTTATCTGCTGGATGGTTAAGACCAAAATAGATCAAGCCCTATATACCATAAGATGTAGTGCTTGTTTCTTATGAGGTCAGTGAAGTCCACTCAGGGTTTGTCTTGTAATCCTGTACCTTACTCTGAAGATCCTTTGTCTGTGTCATCCATGTGGATGAGTCACGGCCAATGCTTGACCAGTTTTCTCCCTGTGAGAGCCTGAGAGAAAGTTTTCTCTCCATGTGACTCTCCCCAAGCACACTATGCATCATCAGTCTCTTTTCTCTGTGGCTCCATAATCTCCTTGATCAGAAAATTTGGGGCACAACTGAGTTTCATGATATTACAGTACAGGTTCTCCTATGCCCTAAGTCTTCACTGACCTTGAAAGGCTAGGGCCAAAATGTTAGCTGGCCTTGCAGCTCTATTTCTCCAATTTTGATCTGTGAACTTAGGTTGTTAACGATCCAGAAGAAAGGCTGATTAGTACCCTGCAGCATATGCCCTTACTATCTGACTCAATTGTTTTTAGTTGTTGTACATTCCTATTTGTATTTCTGCTTTTGACTTCTTATACTAGGGAGACTATATGATATTTGCACGGTGTGTCTGGTTTATTTCACTTATGAGTTTATGTTCAAGTTGCATCCACTTCAACATAAATGCTTCATGTTTATCATTCTTTATACCGGAGTAATACTCCATTATATAGAAATACCGCATCTTTTTCAACCATTCCTCATGTGACGGACATCTTGGTTGTTTCCAAGGTCTTGTATCACAAATTGTACTGCTATAAACATAGGTATATATCTGTCACTATGATGTAATGTTTTTGGTTCCTCTGAGAAGATTCCCAGTAGGGGGAAAGCCAGCTTGAATGGGATTTCCAGTCGTACACTTTTGAGGAGTCTCCACACTGATCTCCAGAATGGAGATCAGTCTTCATTCCAACCAACAGTGGAGAAGTGTTCCCTTTTCCCCACAACCTCTCCAACATTTGTTGTTGTTTGATTTCTTATAATAGCCATTCTTTCAGGAGTGAGATGGTATCTCAGTGTTGTTTTTATTTGCCTTTCATGGATGGCTAGTGATGTGGAGCACTTTTTCATATATTTATTTGCTTCTTTAATTTCACCCACTGAGAAGTGTATATTTATCTCATATGTCCATTTCTGAATTTGGTCTTGAAATCTGAGGGCTCTGATATATTTTAATTCTTTATATATTCTAGACAGCAGACCTTTGTCTGACTGCTTATTTGTTAGGATTTTTTCAAAATTTGTGTGTTGTCTTTTCACTTTGTTGGCAGTTTCTTTTGACATGCAGAAACTCCTAAAGAAGAGTTGATCCCAGTTGTTGATTCTTTCAAGTGTTTTCCGTGTAAATATATGTTTGTTGATGAACTCTTTACCTACCCCTATATCTTCAAGAGTTCCTCCTACTTTCTCTTCCAGGAGATTGAGTGTTTCTGTTTTAATGTTTAGATATTTAATCTATTTTGATGTTAGCTTAGTGCATGGTGGTAGAGCTGGGTCGACTTTTAGTTTTTGGCATGTAGAAAGCCGTTTTCCAGCACCATTTGTTATAGAGGCTATCTTTCTTCCAATAGGTTTGTTTGGCCCCTTTGTCGAAGATCAGATGGCAGAGTGTGTTCATAGATGCCTCTGTGTCTTCTAATCCATTCTATTGATCCTCAGGTCCATTTTGTTGCCAATACCATGTTGATTTTATCACAGTGGCTTTGTAGCATAATTTCAAGTCAGGAATTGTGATGCCTCCTGCCTTGTCTTTATTGGCCAAGATTGCCTTTGTTACTCTAGGTCTTTTGTGGTTCCAAATAAATTTTAGGAATGATTTCTCTAGTTCTAGGGGGTATGTTGGTGGAAGTTTGATAGGAATTGCATTAAGTCTGTAGCAATGTTAGGAGCATGGCCATCTTCATGATGTTGGTTCTTCCTATCCAGGAGCATGGAATATCTTTCCATTTTCTGAAATCCTCTATAACCTGTTTTCTTGGGGGTTTTAGTTTGCTGTGAAAAGATCTTTGACTTCCTTGGTTAAGTGAATTCCAAGGTATTTCATTTTCCGCGGTGGTATTGTAAAACATACTGTTCCTATTGTTATCCTTTCAGTGTTCTTGTTTTCTGTGTAGAGGAATGCTATTGACTTTTGAGTATTGATTTTGTATCCTGCTTTGCTACTCAATTTCTGTAACAGTTCTAGCAGTTTCTTGGTGGAATTTTTGTGTCTTCCAAGTAAAGTATCATGTCTTCTGCAAATAGTGATAATTTAAGTTCTTCTCTACCTATGCTTATTCCTTCTATTTCTCCCTTTTTTTCTAATGGCTGTTACTAGTGATTCCAAAACTATATTGAATAGGAGGGGTGATTGAGGACATCCTTGTCTTGTACCTGAATTAAGAGTGAAAGATTCTAGTTTTTCCCCATTTAGGATTATATTAGCTTTTGGGTTGTCACAGATGGCTTTTATCAAGTTAAGGTAGAGTACATCTATTCCAATTTTCTGTAGCATTTTGAACGTGAATGAATGTTGGACTTTGTCCAAAACGTTTTCTGCATCAATTGAGATGATCATGTGGTTTTTAGATTTCAGTCTATCAATATAGTGTATTACATTTATAGATTTTCAAATATTAAACCCTTGCTGCATCCCTGGGATGAATCCTACTTGGTCATTGTGTATGATGTTCTTGATGATTTACTGTATTCTATTTGCCAGGATTTTGTTGAGTATTTTTGCATCTATGTTCATGAGGGACATTGGCATGTATTTCTCCTTTTTAGTTATATCTTTCCCTCATTTTGGAATCAGTATACTTGCCTCCAGAACTGATTTTGGGAGGACTGTTGCCTTTTCAATTTCAATGAAGAGTTTTGAGAAGTGTAGGGATTATATCTTGTATAAATTTCTTATAGAATTCCACTGTGAATCCATCAGGCCCTGGACTTTTCTTTGTTGGCAGGCTTTTTATTATGTTTCATATTTCGTTGGCTGTTATTGGCTTATTGAGAGTTATTATATCTTCTTGGTTCAGTTTTGGTAATTTGTACTTTTTGAGGAATCTGTCCATTTCTTCTGTGTCTTTTGTTCTGAGTGTAAAGATTCTCGAAGTAACTATTGATAATCTTCTGAGTTTCTGCTTGGTCTGTGGTGATTTCATCATTTTCATTCCTTATTGCATGTACTTGAATTTTTTCTTTTCTCTTTTTGGTGAGGCTTGTCAACTTTATTTAGTCTTTCAAAGAACCAACTTTTTGATTTCTGGATTCTTTGAAATGTTTTCTTCATCTCAATTGAATTAATTTGTGCTCTAATCGTTATCATTTCTTCCCATCTTTGCACTCTGGATTTTGTTTGCTCTTCTTTTTCTAGATGTTGGAGGTACAATATTAGGGTGTTTATTTGTTCCTGTTGTGTTTTCCTAATGTGTGAGTTCATAGCTATGATTTTCCCTCTAAAAACTGCTTTCATCGCATCCCATAAATTCCACTAAGTTGTGCTTGAATTTTCACTCATTTGTAGATATCGCTGAATTTCTTCTGTGACCCATTGATTGCTGAGTAGGGAGTTGTTTAGTTTCCATGAATTAGAGGGTTTTTCTGGTTTCTTTTGTTGTTTAGTTCCAGTTTCATTGTACAGTGGTCAGATAATATGCAGGGGATAATTTCTGGTTTCTTGCACATACTTACGCATGACCTCTGGGCTGGTATGTGGTCTATTTTAGAAAACGAACCATGTGCAGCTGAAAAAAAAATATGTATTCAGCTGTAGTTGGGTGGAACACTCTGCATATATCGACCAGGTCCATTTGTTCCAAGCTCTGGTTCAGTTCTGCTATTTCCTTGCTAATTTTTTGCCTGGTTCATCTATTTTTTTGAGATAACGGGGTGTTAAGGTCTCCTGTTAAGATTGTGTTTTTAGATATTAGGTTTTTCATATCCATTAAGAGTTGTCTTACATCGTTGGGTGCTCCTGTGTTTGGTGCATAGATATTTATGAGTGTTACTTCTTGCTTTTGAATTTTTCCCTAATCAATATATGGTGCCCTTCTTTGTGTCATTTGATCATTCTTGGTTTGAAGTTGAGAGTCTGTGAGAACAGAATTGCTACTCTGTTTTTTCTGAGGTGCTGTGGCATATAGTATTGTTTTTCATCCTTTGACTTTGAGCCTGTGAATGTCCCTTTGAGTTAAATGTGTTTCTTGTATACAGCATATTTTTTGATTTGTTTCCTAATCCACTGTGCCAGTCTATTTCTCTTAATTGGTGAATTGAGTCCATTTACATTGATGGTTATAATTGACATGTTTTGACTTGTGTTTGTCATAACATTTATCTGCTGTTTTTTACTTCTTTCTATCCTGTGTTTAATTGTCTGTCCTGTTTAGTGGGTTCCTTCTGTTCTCATTCATGGAGTTCTGGTCATAGTGGTCTCTTTCTAGAACATCCTTCAGTAGCCTATGTAGGGATGGCTTTGTCATTATGAAATTCTTTAGTTGTTCTTTGTCATGGAAGTGTTTTACTTCACCATCAAACTTGAAAGAGAGTTTTGCAGGTTATAATAATCTGGGCTGGAATTTTTTTCATGCAGGACTTGAAGAACTCTGTTGCATCCTCTCCTTGCCTTCATGGTTTGCATAGAGAATTTGGCTGTAATTCTGATGGGTTTTCCTTTGAATATGATTGGCTTCTTCTCTCTAGTAGCTTTCAGTATATTATTCTTGTGTTGAATTTCTGGGATCTTGACTATTATATGTTGGTCTGTTTTTACTTGGGTTGAAATTATTTTGTGTTCTGTATACTTTGTTTACCTGAATTTTGGATTGTTTCCTCATATTTGGGATGTTTTCTGTGATTACCTCTGCCCATATTCTTTTTATATCATTTGTGTTGACTCCTTCCTTCTGAATGATACCAATTAATCTCACATTGTTCATCCTCACATCATCTTGCAGGTGATGGATTATGTTTTTTCTGCATTCTCGTTGTTTTAAAGAGATCCTTTCCTATCTTTTCACTTGCTGCTCCAGCCTCTTCAAGATCTGAAACTCTGTCTTTGCTTTCACCCAAATGGTTTTGTAGACTTGTGATTGATATTTTTAATTCTTCTATATCTCTTTGACTCTGCTTCATGCATTCTATTTCTTTTCTGTATTGCTCATTCCACAAATCTGTCATATTTCTGATCTCCTCTATTTTTTCATCCATGTATTCTTTAGAGGTAGTTATTAATTCTTTTTCTGTAGAGTTTCTTCCAAATTGGGTTTCCTCTGTATATTTCTGGAATTGTTTCTGTATCTCAGATTGTATGATTTTACAATCTGAAAAATCATTTTTCAATTTTACAATTTTAGATAATTCTTTTTTGAATTCCGAAATTACTTCCACTTTGAGTTCCTCATGACCTTTCTGCTGTTCTTTCTTTGTTTCACACATTTCAGCTGAAATTGCATTCTTTGCACTTGTTCTGGGTGAGCATTGGTTTTCCCCAATATGTTTCTGGATTTGATTCAGTAGTTCAGATGCTATGTATTCAAAAAAATTTTTTTTTTATTTCAGGCATTAATTCTGGTTTGAGTTCCTCTATATCTTTCTGATGTTGTTCCTTTGTTTCTGTCTCTATTTATTCATTCATTTCAGCTGAGCTCGTGTCCTCTGTACTTCTTGGTGGACTCAAGGCCTGAGACTGAAGTTTTCTTCTTGTCTTTGTCATTTTGTACAGCACTGACCACTGACTTTTGGTGTATAGCTTTGGTGCACGTAACTTTAGCATGTATTGAGATTCGCATGCCAGTCTATTAAGTTTGAGATCATCCAATTATGCCTGGCCTGGTTCTAGATGTTGTGTTCAGTTCCTTTTTGCTGCAGCTCCTATTGTTCCCCTCTGTTGGGTCCCTGATCAGGGGAACACTGGGGAGTGAAGAACCTCTCCCTCATACTCAGCAGGCCAGGAAGGGATGGCTCGAGTGCCTAGTGCCAGGAGAGTCACCAAATGTCCTCGCTTCTGAGGAGTGCTTGGGGGCAGTGGCTCTGGAGAGTTGCCAGGCAGGTCTGTGTGGGGTGTCTCAGGCAGGTCTCTGTCTTGGACGTCTTGTGGCCTGATTCTCTGAATGGTGCAGACCATGCAGGCAGAAGCCAAAGGCTCTCCCTCAGATTTACCACACACTCACCAAACCGGGAAGCTGGGTGATTCGTGCAAATTCCCACTCGCTACATGGGCTTTGGGGTGGGATTTAGAAAGTTGCCAGAGGTGGCCCAGGGTCTCTCGGATGCCTTGGGGGAGGGATCTTCTTGTCCACTTTCTAAGTTTTCCAGAACTATATTGAATAAGAGTGGAGGCATCTTTGTCTTCTTTCTGATTTTAAAGCAAAGCCCCTCAGATTTTGACCATTTGTTATGATGTTATCTGCTGGTTTCTCAATTTGTTTTCTTTTTATTCTTTGTTTTTGCTTTTTAATTTCTTACAACTTTTTCTCAATTTTTTTTTACAATTTTGCAGATATATATCTAGTAACCTAAACAACTAATTTCAAGTTATCATCATGCAACCATTGTCAAATTCCTTACTTTGTACAATGAAATTTTGTATCAGTTTTAGCACTTTTGAAAAACATTAAATATTTTAAAAGGAAAATAAAACAAATGAACCTATTGATGAAGACTTCCCCATAGTTATGGAGAAGACACAACATTTTCATTTGCAAGTAGATATTACTGAGGTGATAAAAGAGGATAAGGAGTAGCATAGCAGCCTTTCACTTGGGAGATGTTTCAATGTGAATAAATTGCCAAGAATTTTCCTCCTTGAAAATTAAGATTTGATTTGCCTAAGGAACTCATTCATTCTTCATTCAGTATTATGGGATGTATTTGAATATGCCCCTTGCCACTTTATATTATAGGAGTCTCTATAAGATATAATTGGCAAAGAATAACTATCAATATTATCTCAAGAAGGGCAGGATATCAGCCCATCCTGAGGCCACCTGTCCCATTACCAGCCAAACAACATCTACTCAATAGCTCCTGATTTTATTATTCAAGGGGCTGGGGAGATAGCTCAGTAGAATAAGCGCTTGTCTGGCAAGTGCAAGATCCTGAGTTCAATCCCTAGTTCTGTGGGAAAAAAAAAGCTGATTTTATTATTCAAATGCAAGTTTTAGAAATGGGCCTAAATTGCTCTATGAAATAGCAACCTGGAAGAGAAAAGGAGAAACACCGGAAACAACATAAATGTTTACATTGCACATATGCTACAATTCATTCATTCTTTAGGCTACTTTTGTCTTTTAATGGCATAATGACTTTTTAAAATTTATTTTACTGAGAAACAAGTAGTAATGAGATAGTTTCAAAACTGATTAGTAAGACAGTTTCAACAATTAGTACATTGCGTGTTGGTGTCTTTGTAGTGGTCATTCATAGTAGGAGATACAGACATGATATCCTGTTCAAAGACTACTAGTGCAAATCTCTCCTCTCACTGAATCAAGAGAAAGTGGCTGTATATCTTTCATATTTTGTATATACAGATACAAAATGGTCCTTCATTTATGTCCCATTTTTTGTTAAGTTTTGTCAGAGAAGGGTATTCCATTGCCATTTAAATATTGTAGGTGCATGAATCCAGCCAAATAATCCAATATAATCCAGTAGTCCATAGTAGTAGTAGGTTGTCTCTAGGACTCATAATGTCAGAAGTTGTTGTCTTGAGCCTTTGAGCTATTGAGATTTTGGAGTTATTTATTTATTTATTTATTTATTTATTTATTTATTTATTTTTGTCTTTTTGAGACAGGGTCTCATTATGCAGTTCAGGCTGGCCTTAAGCTCACTTTGTAGCTCAGGCTGGTCTCGCACTCACAACAATCCTCCTGCCTCAGCCTCCCGAGTGCTGGGATTACAAGCATGCGCCACCATGCCCGGCTTTGGAGTTCTTTAAATATTCTGAATATTAACCTTTTTTGGATGCAGACCTTGCAGATATTTTCTTCTTTCTGCAGATTTTCTCTTCATTTGTTTTCATGGTTGTTAGGAAGCTTTTTAGGAGGATATACTCTCATTTGACTATTGCCTACCTGTGCTTTTTTGAGTCTTGTCCAAAAAATCCTAGTCTGTCATACCATCCCAGAAAAATAGAAATAAATTGCTAAGAAAGAGTTTTGGGGAATTGCTGTTTTTAAGAGACAGGAAAACATAGCAAGGAAGACGGGGACCCTTGGAGGAAAACAAAACCAGAAGCTGGTAGTACAATGTGAACTGAAGAATAGCTATCCTCAGAGAAGAGATGGAGGTGGGTAAATAAGAGAAAGAAACCAATGGCAGAAAATCGAGTTGGGGCAGCAGAACAATCACCATGTCCCTGTCCATTCAGGATGAACAGTTCATTTCTTCGGTAACACACTGGAACCAGACTTCTGTTATGGCTGTGTTTTAGACTGGGAGAGAATAGGCAAGGGAAACAAATGGCATTGCCTCTAGTGAAGGTGTGAAAAGAAGAGTAAACAACCACACTAGTTTTCCCACTTAGTACTCATCTTTACATTCTCTTATTTCCCCTTCTTCCTTTTCTTTCATGTTCCCTCAGCACATAGAATATGCTAGACATTTTACCTATACACAGGATTCATTGTATTTCCTCAAATTCCAGGGAGGTAAGTATTAGCCTCACCTGGATGAAAGAAAATCTGAGAGAGGTCATGGATCTTGATGATGGTCATATATTTGATATGTGGGTAGGCTTATTTTTAAAATTAGAGCACTTTGCCCCTATTCTCAACATTATTTTTTACAGTGTGAAACACTATTGACATGTAGCACTTGTTTATCAGATAGTTTGAGAAGAAATGAATACAGTATGGCAAAGAATAGTACATAAGAGGCTCTCATCCTTTCGAGTGCTAGTCTCCCTGTAAAATAGAATGTCTCCTCTTAATAAAACTTGCTATTATCAGCTCTGAAAATAATCACTGCAGGGAAACATTTTCTTTAAAGAAGCCTACAGCAAAAACTTATTTGTAATGTCTTTACAACTCAATATCTTTATCAAGTCATCATTACTGATTTTACCCTAAGAAAATGGGTGACATAATTCTAGATGTTTTATGATAAGGCATGTTCATTGTTCAGCTTACAATATATAAATCAGGATCCTGCCAGTTACTCAGAATGTGATCATTGTAGATTGCTGTGAAGTCAATGACATAAAAGAGTTCATGCCAGAAGAGAAAACACTGCTCTGTACAAATAAGGAATCATGGGCCCTTTGACCAATGTCCTCTTCCAAAGGGGTAGGGAAGATCCTCAATTGTTTTCACTGTGGTTGAAAATTAAAACGGATCAATCTGGTCTGTTCTTGAAATTTCTGCTTTAAATGGGAAACTTTTTCCTTTGCATCCTTATCAAGATAAATAAAGTTGTTGTTTGTGAACGTTTGTTTTGCCATTATGAGAATCTCTCTATCATGTAACATTTAGTAATAATTTAATATATGAGAGCCGATCTGATAGCTCAGCAGAGTAAAGCACCTCTTTACCCATAGCACAGTGGGCAGTGTTCAGTCTCTGGCCTGCCGTGATGACCCTGCCCCCAGGGTGCCCTGAGATGGTAATTGTGACTGGGCTTGATGGTGTGTGCCTATAATCCCAGCACTTGGGAAGCTGAAAAGAGGAAGATCACTATGAGTCCAATCCACATAGTGAAACCCTGTAGACCCTTTGGACTCTGTCCCAAATACATTTTAAAAATATGATTTTTGCATCAAGTGAAGTAGAATTATAAAATTGTTGGATAAATATACTAACCATTGTTGAAAACTTGGTCTTTAACCAGTAATTAACACATTTCTTTTCTATTTCTATTCAGAAAATTTCTTCATTTTAATTTAGTACTACATAGTTCTTCCCTTGGGCTATCTGGGACATAGTGTGTATGATTAATAGAAACTCACAACTGTTAAGGAAAATGGAATATATTTTATTATTCTGATGACATAATCATAAAATGATGCCTGGAAATACTAGTTGATTTATTTGAGTTGACATAAATTTGAAATTAACAGAGATATTGAAATATCCTATGTTCAAATAAGAAACTTAGTGGTCTAGAAAATTCCAATTAGTCAGGCAGGCTGGGCCCAGAATGCTACATTTGCTCATTATATAAATAAAACAGGGGCTGGAGAGTTAGCTCAGTAGAATAAGCACTTCTCTGGCAAGTGCAAGGACCTGAGTGAACTAGTTCCATTGCTTGCTCCTATATTCAGCAGTTTGGAAATTTATAAATGGTGTTGAGAAGAATTCTTTCTGCTTTGAAGGAATAAACCTTATGAGAGAGGCTCAAAGTAGTGTTCTTACTCACCTAACTAAACACAAATGAGTCATTTTAAAAAAATAAAGAGAAACTACACTTGATTATGTGTGGGGGTAAGGGATTAAAGCTTCCTTTCTAAGATGGGCAAAAGTAAATTATATCAAATATTTTTGGAAATGCATGAGTTTTATAGTATGTGCTGACTCAGCATAAAATACATTGTTAATATCATATGGTCTTAATTTACATATACACATGGTTGCATTTGTTGTCCTTTAAGTCTAACAAATACACAGAGATACAGACAAATTAGTTATTCCTATTTTCATTTTAGCAAAGGTAAATCTGTAGCTCATGGAAATTTAGCACTTTTTTCAGGAACCCATGATTAGCAAGTAGCAGTTGGACCCAGAATACAGGTTTTTTTGCTTCCATGGTGGTCCTTTAGGTTACCTTGCCTAAGAGGCGAAAATGAAGTCACTTGTCTATATGAAATATTTTTTAATATGTGATGTGTTCTTCACACATAATTCATTAGTATTTTATATCTGAATTGGGCTTTTGGGTCATATCTGGTTAGTATTAACAAGATATTTTTATAACACACTAAGGGCAAAAAATAAGGTTAAAGCTCTAGGAGTCTCTTAAACTGAATTCACTTAACTTGATTCAGAACTTTTAAGGATAAAATTATGACAACAGGTCACATTGCTATGCTCATGGGTTATTTCCCTTCTTCTGTCTTTAATTGTTTTATATTTGTCAAAGAAAGTCACTCCCTGCTACCACCCTGCCTCCTCCTTACTTCAAAGAGAGGCAGCAACCCATTGAGAGCCATGGCCTGGCTACACAGCATGAGCTGTCCAAGCAAACTGGAAGCAGTTGATCGGGCACTCAGAAAAAAACCCACAAAAATTTCTGTTGCCAGCATGAGCTTTGAGATAGAATTAACAAGAAGCAGTTAAAAACTATAGACTATAATTATATTCTGTTAAAAGAATCTGTAGCAATAGACTTTTCTTAAAGTTACCATCAAAATAGAAGGAAATGGCTAAAAGTACAATTTTCTTCTGTATTATTTTTTTGCTACTTTAGTGATTAGAAGAATTTAAGTGAGAGCACAAGAAAATTACCTACTGTGTCAATGAAAACGAACTACATCCCCAAAGGAAAGGTGAGGTAGATGGATTTTCTTCATTTCTAATTATGAAATAATCCTTATGGGAAATCTTACTAAAATAAGTATTCACATAAGTAAAAGAAAAAAAATGGATATTTGTACAGCTCTCTCAATGTACAAAACATTGACTGGATGTTTCAGTCCTGTCTCTAGAGTCTGCAGTGTAGTAAAACATCCACATAATCAGCATCTGTAATGAACTGTAGACAATGAAAATCTTCATTAGAGAAGCACAAAATCAAAGGATACAGAATCAAGCAAGAGAAGTGAGGTCTCATTTGAAGACATCCAAAAGAACTTAGCTTTGAAAAATCACAGTTTTCGTGGCATCTCAGGTACATTTCTCTGATTGCTGGGACAAAATACCCAAAACCCAGAATTAAGGAAGGAAAGATTTATTTAGCTCACAGTTAGTGGAAGTTTTGGTCCATACTTGGTTGGCTCCAAGGCAAAGTGGCAGAAGAAAGAAAATAAGCATATTTTCATGTCAAAACAGCAAAGAGCAAAGGGAAGAGCAGCAGCTGAGGCAGCTAGAAAACTTCTCCCCTTCCTTGTATTGTATGTAGATTACCCATCCCAGGGTAGGTAGGTATAATAATCACACCCATAATCCCTGCATTGGATCATGAATTCATCACCAACTCTGGAAACCACTCAATGACTGCATGAGACCACAGTGCCTAGTTGAAAATGACCAAGGCGTCATTAGAAGATCATAGTTAGTGACAATCAAGCTGGTTTGTCAAGTTGATTTGCTTGTGGGCTCCTTGGAGAATTATAAAACACACTTCTGGAAATGGTGAGGTAGGGGAATGAGCTTGGGTATTATATTTTGTCCTGCATCCTGAGCAACTTTGCTCCATGCCCTTCCTGCATGATATTAATGTGTTGAAGCCAGCCAGTTATGGGCAGAAACCTCTAAAACCATAAGTAAAAATAAACCCTTTGTCTGTTAAGTTGTATATGTCAGCAATTTGGATGTAGTGATGAAAACCTGGCCAATAGCTAGGTGGGGACAATAGCACGAGAAGAGTCACGAATGTGGCTAAGTTTACAGAGCTGTCATAAACAACACATTTCAGTTTGATCGCAACAGGGGTATGTGAAGATTATTAGGAATGTGATCTTGAAGAGGTCATCAGGAGGCCACAAGAATTTGGACTTTATTATGTGGGTAGTGGCACTTAACTACAGAAGGTTCTTGAGCTGGGAGTAACATGTTCAGAGCTGTGTGCTTTGAAAGTTAGTCTGGGTGTAAAGCATAGGTGTGCTATAGAAGAGAAGAGAGAAGGCTGGGAGGGAGATTACAGTTCAGAGGTCATTTCAGGGCCTTGTAAAACTGATACCTCAGACTTAGTAAATGAAGCAGAAGTAGAGAGAAGTAGATGAGCAAAACATGTTGTTGACATACTCAGTTTGTGTTAGACACCCTGTAGTCTATGAGGCTTTGAAACAAAATGGTAAGCAAATTAGAAATGGACCTTTCCTCACAACACAGTTTATAAGAAAGAAAATTCTAAGAAAATCTTGCACTTACATAATTGCAAACAGAATGAAACCTATGAAGGGAGTATGCTCAGATGGAGATTATGCAGCTTAAGATCTAACTTAGACCTAAGAAGATGGGGAAAGCTTTCCTGAGAAATTAACATTCTATATGAAGTCAAAATTTAAAAATTAAATATAGAAAAGGATGTTGTGGAATAGCATTCTAGCCAAAATGATGAGCATGTTCAGATGCACAAAGCAAAGAGAAAGCCTGGTGTCTAACCTGAGCACCTGGAAGGAAACCAGTGAAGCTGAGGCAGAGGATGAGACTGTACGCAATTCAAGGTGAGAGAAGGTTTGCTGCAAATATCCATCAGGTACAGTTTCTCAGATGCCATCATTGACTTCATGGTGAAACACTTTTGTGAGCATAATTAGAAGACCACAGTGAAACCTGTTAAGAGAATTTTGAGGAGAAAGAAAATAAGCATCGAGCAGAAAAATTCCCTCGGGAGAAGTGTAAGTGTGAAGGATATGAAATAGGGCAGTAGCTGCAAAAAGAAATGGAATAGAGATTTTTAAACATAGAGTTACTTTCTTCAGAAGATCATTTGAGTCATTTTGTGATAAATGTTAAATGTACTTTAATGTCTGAACAAAAATGGAAAAGTGCAATCTTGTAAAAGCAAAGTAAGCAAATGGTCTATCCATGAGGGACATGTTAGTATAACTGAAGATTAAATTTTTTTCAAGACTTCCTGGAAGTTTAGGCAAATAGGAAAAGACTAGGGGTCATTTAAGCCTCATTATCAAAACCAATAATAAAAATTTCAATGAGTGAATAACTCATTTCGATGAGTGATTTCTAGTGCACGTGTATTATTTCATTTAGTTATCATGAAGCAGTTATTTCTATTACTTTTGTTTCCCAAATAAGGACAGTTGGTCTAGGGGGTAAATCCCAAAGGTTGCAAGGGAAGTAAGTGGAAGAGGGATGTTTAGGGAAGACTGAAGCTGTTTGAGTTAAGGCTGACACTGTTTCTGGCTAGGTGACAGTGACCTCATTTGTTCTGCCTCATCCAAGAAGATGAAGCTTCTTGTAGCACCAATTGTTCACCTGGGATCTTACTTTAGGGGCACTGAACAACACAATGGCAAATGTCTACATGCTTTAAGCAGCTGCTTTAGCCATTGGTTTTCACTTTTTTCCCTTAACACCAGTGAGCATCCAGATTGGTGGGAAACTTTTACATTACTTCCTGGTTTGTGGCTGACTGTACAGTTAGACTATCCTGCAAAGAGAGTTTCCTTAGGCTCTGCTGGTGCCCTCCAATTTAAAGCTCTTACTCATCTTGTAGGATTTCTATCCTGTTCTACAAAATGCTTCCCCTCTGCTGAGCATTTTAGAATTATTTACTTGTTAAAGTAAAAAAATGTCCCTTCCTTCTTCCTTCCTTCCTTCCTTCCTTCCTTCCTTCCTTCCTTCCTTCCTTCCTTCCTTCCTTCCTTCCTTCCTTCCTCCCTCCCTCCTTCCTTCCTCCCTCCCTCTTCTTCTTTCTTTCCTTTCTCTTTCTTTTCTTTTTTCTTTCTTATTTTTTCTTTTTCCTTTTTTTGGATTAAGGTATTATATATTCATTATATAAAATTTGGGAAATTCATAGAAATCAAGGCAAAAGTAAAAAAAAAAAAACCTTGTTTTTCTACTCTTTTGAAATCACTGATACCACTTAACAACTTTATTATCTTTGCTTTATACATCTACATATCTTTTGATTTAGCCTATGTACTATTATTTTGTATCAACATTTACACAAATGAAAGAATAATATGCATAGTGCTTTCCAAGTTACTTTCTTAGGTTACATATTTTAAATGATTTCCAGTAGTATTAAGCATTTTCTGCAAGGTATTTATAAACAGGAGAACAGCATTTCATCAGAAGGGTGAATATTCCATTTACATAGATCTACATTGTTGGGATCAGGTTTTCTTCTTATAGAGTTTTCACAATTAGAGGTAATGTCACTCTGTGTAACACAAATTTCTGTGCAGATGTATGATTTTTTCTTAGAATATTTCACAGAAGGTAAATTATTATTATTATTATTTTTTTTTTCCTCTTTTTTTGTGGAACCGGGAATTGAACTCAGGCCCTTGTGCTTGCCAGGGAAGCACTTATCCCACTGAGCCATCTGCCCAGCCCCAGAAGGTAAATTATTATAATAATGTTAATTTTTACTTTGAAATAAAAAATCAGCAAAATTTTTACTTAATGAAATGAGCTTATATGTAGGGTACTACATTTTAGAATTAATATAATTATGTGTAGAACAGAGCACAATGCTTTGTACTAAGTAATTGCTCATTAAATGATGACATTGATGGTGATTATTCTAGATTAAAAAATTATCACTGCGCTTAGTTCTAAGAGTATTATTGTCAAATTTAGAGGCATTGTTTTAAAAATATTTTTATGGAAAAGTAGCAAAACAAAATTGCATAAAATAGAAGAGTAACAGTTATTGACATGTTGCTTGTTGGTCTCTTCAAAGTAATTGCTCAGAACTGCACGCAAGCATAAAAGTCTCTCCAGTTGATGTTAGGACAAATCTTCATTGTCTACCAACTCAGACACTAACACTATAACTGTTATAGTTATAGTGTCCAATTTCCCTTCTGTCCATTCCCCTTTCAACCATCCTAGTTCCAGTTTTCTTTCTGAACAATTTCCTCCCATTTCACAATATCTATTGTAACATTTTAGATCTTATTTAGTCTTTCAGATTCTCACACCAGGGAGACTATATGACTGATTTATTTCAGTTGTTGGTATGGTCCCAAGTCATATTTATTTATCTATGAAAGTCTCAAGTTTATCCATCCTTATGGCCAGGTAATACTCCATTGTAAGAAAATATACCTTTTTAATACATTCCTTGGTTAAAGGATGTTTGAGTTGTTTCCAAGAGGTAGTTATTACAAACTCTGCTGCAATAAACATGGGTACACATATATCTCGTATAATATTTTTAATTGTTCTAGGAAGATACTTATAAGAAGACTAGCTTGGTCAAATGGAACCTCTTATCCTAGTTTTCTGAGATATCTACACACTGATTTCCACAGTTAATATACTAGTCTAGATACCCACCAATAGTGGAGAAGTGTTCCTTTTCCCTGAAAGCTCCTCGAGCATTGATTGTTTTGGTGATAGCCCTTCTTTCTGGGATAAAGTGGAAGTGTTATTTTATTTTGAATTTCTTGAATTACCAAGGATGTTAAACATTTTTTCATATATTTATCTTCCATTTATATTTTTTTCATCTGAGAAACATTTACTCTTCTCAGATGCCCATCTTTGGATTAGTGGGGACCTGACTTTTTTCAGTTCTTTGTATGTTCTGCATAGAAGTCCTTTCTCTGATGGATAACTAGCTAAAGTATTTTTTCCTATTCTGTGAGTTGTCTTTTCACTTTGTTGGTGATTTCATTTGCTATGCAAACCTTTTAATAATATGAGATCCCAGTTGATATTTTGAAATATTTCCTCTGAAGTTTGGGGTTTTTTATGTATTCTGTCTATACTTATTTACATCTTGAAGATGTCTATTTTTTTCCTGCAGTAGATTTAGTATTTTGGTTTCAATATTTAGATCTTTGATCAATTTTCACTTTAGCATAGTGATATATACGGGTCTAGTTTTAGTCTTCAGCATACAGAGAGCCAGTTTATCCATCCAGTACCACTTATTAAAGAGGCTACTTTTCATTGAGTGAGCATTTGGCCCCTTTGTCAAACATAAGGTGACTGAGTGTGTTTGCAGTTGTGTCCTAATCTTCTAATGTGCTCTACTTGTGTTCATGTCTGTTCTTTTCCAAGTACCATGTTGATTTTATCACAATAGCTTTGAAGTATACTTTTAAGCCATGGCTTGTGATGCCTCCTGCCTCTTCTTTGTTGCTCAGGATTGCTTTACTATATAGATGAATTTTAGGAATGTTTCCTCCAGTTTTGCAAAGTATGATAATAATAGTTTGCTTAGGATTGCATTAAACCTATATAGCAGTTTTGGAGGTTCTTCCTATCAATGACAAAGAGAAATCTTTCTATATTCTGATATTCTCTTTGATCCTCTTTCTCAGAGTACTATAATGAAATATCGTGCTACCTGATTTTCTATGCAATTTCCCATTCCTTGATAATATATAAGAACAAGAAATACATTTTAGAAATTTCAAAATTGGCAGGTACTGAATAAAACATCTGTGTGTGTGCACATGCATGGGTAGCACATCTTATACTCCATATGAACTGTAAACTTTGTTACTATATACACTTCAGAAATAGAGGAATTGAAACAGAAGGGTGTTACATGATATTTTCAGTTTTACATTTCAACAATTGTATGTGATAAAGTCTGGCTTCAAAGCATACACTTTTAACTCAGAATCTTCCCATTTCACCACTGCTTATGAAAGAAGGCAAACAATGTGAATCTGATTTTTTTGATATTATTTTGGGGCCAGAGAGATGGCTCAGTGGAATAAGCATTTCCCTGGCAAATGCAAGGGCTTGAGTTCAATCCCTGGTTCTGCAAAAAAAAAAAAAAAAGGAAAGATAATATTTTGGTAACTAAATTTGGCCCTCAGCTTAAAACAAGACAATGATAGCTTATCTGCAATATATCAACCAATAATTATTTTGCATATTTTCTTTTGTTTGTCCGCTTTATCTCCATGCCAATTCCTTTTCCATTATTTCTGTTGAAATATATTCTTATGAATGAGTCTCATAAATTATCTATTTAAAGTTCCAGGTGTTTGTAGTTATATTTTGACACAATCTAGCATTTGAATGCAACTATGTAAGTGTTTTAACGGCATTTTAAACCTTTGTAAGCTGGTGGGTACATAAACCTGGTAGCCACGGAGCCCTTTCCAAAGGACCCTAGATGGGCAGTCACACACTGCCTCCCGCCTCAAGTTACAAGCCTTTGTGTGCTCTTCTTTTTGTCATTCTCTTTCCCCATCTATGAATTCTTCACTCAGCCATTCCTTAAAAGATACTTGGAGAAAGTATCTTCAGGAAATAGTAAAAAATAAATGCATCAGTGCTTTCAAAAGTAAGTCAAATTATTGGGTTTTGATGTTCACATTCATTACTATCTCTCCTTTCAAGATTTTGACGTTAGCTTCAGGACTTTTGATCCTCAAGATGAGAACTGTTGTCTTCTGGTTCAAGTGAGGAGTAATGGGGAAAGGCAAGAACAGTGGAAGAACAAGAGTGAAACAGCTACTGATATTAGCAATCGTCATGGTGTGCTTGTTTTAAGCTTTTCTGCTGGCTCACAATATTTCACATGTAGAGAGTCCTTAACGGAATGGTTGCCTTGGATCAAAAAAATTTAATAAAATGATGCATATGCAGATTTTTCCCTCCTGCCTGCTGTGAAAGTGATTGATTTTAAAGCTTTAGCCATGATATTTATTTCAAGGAGGGAAGAAGGTGTAGAGGAGTGGAAATTAGTCAAGGACATCATCTCTTGATTTTTCTCATTTCATTCTTCAAGTGGTTGAAGAATAGTGTGAGATTGGATGACAGGCAAGTGAATGCACTTATAGTTACTGACTTAATGTGCAGTGGCATTGGGAGTAGCAAGAGACACCCAAAGATTACCTTAATGTTTAGTATAGCTACCTGGTGAACCAACTGAACAACACAAAGAGCTTTACTGGACAAAGAGGCAAATAATTGAAAACATATATATACTGACAATAAAAATTTTCTACAAAAATGGTAGGCAAGACACCTGTTAACTCTATATTTTCTGTGCAATGATCTAAAATACACTAAAGATTTAATATTCAGGGGCTACTTTTGAGGATCTTAATATTCAGCCAATTAGTTCAAACATTCTACAAATGTTTTAGGGAACGAAGGTAGTTATTGAAGATAGACAGAACTGAACCATTGTTTCTGTGCATTACTGGGCTGCTGCATTCTATTTAGTCATAGTTTTGCACGTTAGTCTGTAAAATGCATTTTTAGGAGCAAAGGGGAAAAATTTTGTTTTCCTTCATAATGGATGAGCCAAGGGAAAGTAAAATTCTTCTACTTCTAATTCCATATTTTTTATGTATTCAATGTGAAAAACAATGTTTACTTTTGAAAAATTTGAAGCAAAATGAGAGAAGTGTTAGGCATCTTCAAAATGTGTGTCAAATATAATAAAAATATAGTGTTTAATATTTTTAAAAATGTAATAAAAGATGCATTGCTGCTCTCAGAACTGTTTCAGAAGGGGAAAGAATGAGGGAGATTGATGAATATATATCTTCTTTTTAATAACTTTCAATTTAAATATTTGTTATCTATTTTGATTATTTCTGTACAGCAAAGTTTGCTTTTATAACCTCATACAGGAGCTGCTGGTTTGTCTTGCGGCTTCTGAGACTCACCTCCTTTACACACTCTACTTTCAAACCTGAGTTTAAAGTTCTCCTAAGGAAGCACTTGATTCTTAATCTCATTACCAAAAATGGGTTAAGGATTGATGATCAAGCACTGAAACTTGTTATGCCAAACATAAAACCTAGACATGAGGAAACTGTTCAGTCCTCTGGGATGACTTTGTTGGTTGGCCTTGGAAAACTTGTGATGAATTAAGAAGTTTGAGGGACACAGCTTCTTGAGCAAGGTGTTTGAATGCAAAAAGATTGTGGTACAAACAAACAAACAAACAAAAAAGAGTATATAGAATGGTGGAGAGACAGACCACCCAAGTTCTACTAGGCAGTTTGATGCCCACACAGAGCCTCGACCCTTGGATGTGTCCCAGACTGGACATGCAGAAATATGTTTGCAAATTCTTGCCAAGCAAAGGCAAGAGAAACCAGCCATCTGGTGTGGGAGGTGCATGCCGGTTAACTCTATCAGGAAGCAGGTGGCTAAGCTGCAGGAGGTTTCCAGGCTGAAACCCAGAGAAAGTGCAGACTTCATTGATATGATGGACACTGGGATGTTGGCATCAGCGACAGAAGCTTACTGAACTAAGAGGGAGAATTTCAGAAGGAACTGGCCCATTGCTCTGTTTCCACTTTTCATAGTATTCCGTTCTGTTAGCAAGTATTTATGGAGTGTGTAGCATGTATAAGACACTGTGCCATTTGAGAAATAATTAAGAAGATATGTCATGGGAGAGAAGAAAAAATTATTTATGGAAGAAAGAATAATGGGCATGGTACCTCATGGATCCCTGCATACCTTAAAGACTAGGGCTTCCCATACAGTACTCTTTTGAAGCTATGTTGCTTCTCTTCCAGGAGGTAGCACTGTAAAACACAAAACTCAAACCAAAACAAAATTTAAAATGTTTTGCTTTGTTCAACTTTTTAAAAATGTTATATTAACTATATTTTAAACACACATATTCTCTTATGTATGAATTATCAATGTCTACAGCTCATCACCCCCCATGCTTCCTTGTCAAATGTCATTTACTTTATTTAAAATTGTCTTATATAGGCTTGTGAAAGCGATGGCTAGAAAAAAAAGACATAAGATAATGTAAAATATTTTAAATTTTATATAAATATAGAAGATTAATTGGTAAGAAAATGATTTTGTTTATTGAATAATTAAGTAAAGGTTTAGAGAAAGTAAATGTTTTACACAAAGTCAAACAACTTTTTAGAATCAGAATTGAGGAAACATTAATTCCCATGTCTTTTAATCTGAAGGTTATAAACATGACACTAAGTCACTTCTTCACTATGAGAATAAAAATACTTTCTTGCTATTACAACAAATATTGATGAGGCTATAGGGAAATGGGAGCTCTTTTACACTATTGGAATAAATAAAAACTGGTACAAATACTTCTTACTGGAACATGTTGAGGAGCTCCTTTTCCATCTGAAATATTTTCTGTGAAACTCAGTAACAGTTAACAATTTCTTTCTTGCTTACATTGTTACCCTTCTTCTATAACTAATTCTTCAAATATATTAATCCCATAGTTTTGAAAATATGTGACCTGTAGTATATATACACACCAAGGAAACTTTAGTTGTTGGTTTTATATATTTAACTTGTTATTTTCCATTCTATAATTTTCTAAATCAACTTCATGGTTAAGGTTTCTGAATATCTATTTGGCTGAAAGTGGAAGCCTGGGATGATTGCAAATGAATATGAAAATTAACTTTGCACAACAGTCTTCCAATAAAACATAACACCCAAGTTTCAAATGTCTTCATTCCCATGCTGTACTATACAATAAATTGTTTGTAAAAATCACTGAGAAATTCTACTTAAGAGTAAATCATAAAAAACAGGATTAGCCTTAATTATATTTCTTAGTAACCCTGCTAAAGCCAAAAATTCTGTAGTGAAGTTTCTTGAAAAATTATTTTCAGTAGTTTGTATACAGTGAGAGGAAGATGAAATTAGAGAGAATATTTTGGATAGGAGGGGAAGAGTGTTAATAATTGGTTTTGAGAATGGTTGTAAAATATTTTTTCTAAAATAGTGCATTTTATCAAAAAATGTGACAGAAGCACACTTGTAATTCCCACACTCATGAGGCTAACACAGAAGAATCTTTGAGAATTTGAGACCAGTCTGGGCTACAAGTGAGTCCACGGCCACCCTAAACAGAACAGTGAGACCTTGTCTCAAAAAGACAAAAAAGGGCTGGCCAGATAGGTCAGTACCTGCTTAGGCAGGTGAACCAACAGGGGTTCGATCCCTCGCAAGCCATGCTGGCCCTACCCCCAGGGTCCTGCTGAGACAGTGAATAAGACTAGGTGTGGTGGCATGTGCCTGTAATCCCTGTAATCCTGGGAAACTGAAAACAGGAGGATCACTATGAATGCAATCTGACCCTGTAGACCCTGCACTAAATACATTTTTTTTAAAGTGATAGAAAAGCTAGGGGTGCCATCAATGTTTTATGCAAGATTCAATCAGTTATAACTTAGAAAAGACTTGCTCTTTCTGTGTACCTTATTATAATGTGTCCTGACAATGACATTAGAAGTGGGGGCTGGGGAGATGGCTCAATAGAATAAGTAAACACAAGAGCCTGAGTTCAATGCTTAGTTCCACAAAAAAATAAAAAATAAAAAAAAAATATATATATATAGTAAAATAAATATAATATATAATGAAATAAAACCTAAAGATCTATACCTCTTTATGAGCTTATCCATACAGAAAGTAAAGTTCAAGTAATTACTTGCCCAAAGCAGATGGTTGACAAATTCTTATTTAGAACTCAGAAATAAGCTTTTCTGGTTTTCAATGAGAAGCATTTTAGCTGTGTATTGAATAGAGAGGGGGAATGATTTCATAACCAAACATTCTACTGTCATGGATCTATCTGTACTAAGCTAGAGGAGCCAGAGTAAATTTAATTTTTTTTTTGTGATTTAGTTTCCATGTTTATAAAACCTAAAATGGTGGTAAGTACAAGCTTTCCATTTAGCTTCTGTGCTTGGTGGTGCAGTATGTCTGTTTTTTTCAAGCAATATTAGGAAATGTTATAAAAATAATTCCATAGTAGAAAGAAAGTAATCATAGTAGTAGAGTTTAAAGGAAAAGAAAAATTGAAAAGGTTCTGCTTCCTTGCTCTGACCAGTGGGTTCACAAAACACACACAAGCATTAGTATTTACTGGGTGTCACTTCCTCCAAGACGATCACGAAAAGCTGCAAAATCTGTTCCAACTCTATCACCAGGAAATCTTATCCTTTCTTCCTATTATAAAAGTTACATCTTAGTTTCATTTTGTTCCCGTGGTTTCTTTTATAACTGTGAATATCACACTACAAGATTCATTCATTGATTCACTTCAGAGTATCTTTTCCGATGACTGTATATTATAATATTGAATCTGTCAGAAAAGCACTGTTCACTACATGATTGTCACTTGTTTGGGCTATCTTTTGTACAAATGAAAAGGTAGAAATGCCTGTTTCAGCAAGCTCATGGGCTAGAACTGAAGCACATAATCATGTGTGCTGTAGTGACACACATAATTTGATGCCTAAAACATGATAGGCACTTGCACAATGTTTCTATTTTCTTCCTTCCTTCCTTCCTTCCTTCCTTCCTTCCTTCCTTCCTTCCTTCCTTCCTTCCTTCTTTCTTTTTGTATTTTAGGGAAGGATCTACACGGTGTTTGTGGTCTCACTACTAAAAATCAGACTCGCAGTGATCCACCTGTTTGTAGCCTCCCAGGAGCTGGGATTACAGGCATGAACCATCACACCTAGTCTCAATTGTCATCTCAGTGCACCTCGGGGGTGGGGCTGTCACAGCAGGTCGGGGATGGAACCCCCAGCCCCTGTGCCTGCTTGAAGGCACTTTAATCCGCTGAGCTTTTGGGCAAAGTTTCTACTTTTAATTTATTTCCACTTGTACATATTTGCAGTTCAAAGTGGTGCCATTCATCGTGGAGGGCTGAGGCACAGAGCACACCCTCATTCTTTTGTTATTCGTTTTCCCTCCCGTATCTCTTCACTTTCTCCATCTTTTGGTACTTACCTAATTGACAAAAGAGCTATCTCTTTTCACATGATTTTTTTTTTTTTGTTTTGTTTTGTTTTTACTGTTATCAACCTTTTAACAACTATGCTAATGTCTTATTTTGTAGGTTGATTTGAAAATGAAATGGTACTTATGGTAGAAATATGGTAAATACTTTCACCTATGTGGCAGGAAAATCTTAACGGTGACTCCATGTTTAACTCATAATCTTTACTGTGGATAGGATCTCTGACGTGATTCTAGTGAATAGACTATGTCAAAGGATATGAGTGCTGTACGCACAGGTAAATTAGAGTGTGTGTGTGTGTGTGTGTGTGTGTGTATGGTGTGTGTGTTATGTATGTTATTGATAGGCTTCCCTTGAGAGCCATCAAATAAATAGAGGGACTGAGCATACGGTTCAATGGAAGAGCATGCAGTTAATGTGCATGAGGTCGTAGGCTCAATCCTCAGCAGAAGAATAAAGAAGTAAAATGACAAGAATTGTCAACACTTTTAAGAAGCAGAGTGATCAGAATCATCAGCAACTACACTAAGCTTGGAATTAGATCTTCTCCCAGAAGATGCAGGAGAGAATGCTGCCTACTTGACACATGAATAATTGCAGTCTTTTAGTCCTCTAAGCAGAGCATCAGTGAAGCTCTAGCCAAATTTCTGATGCACAGGAAATGAAAAACTCAAACTGTGTAGATTTTTTTCATTGTTTGTGGTACATTACAAATACAGTCATTGTTGGAAGTTCATACAGTTGTGTAACATCTTCATTCTTCTCACTTCTTCCCTCCTCCCAAACCCATTTCTTGATCTTCCCATTGGCAAAAGATCTATCACTGTGTCCTATTATCTGTCTTTTGTTTTGTCCTTTAATTTATTTAAAAAACTATTTGATATTTAAGCTTGTATGTCAGATTGATTTCACTTAACATCATGGATTCCATCCTTTTTTGCACCAGAAGAGTACTCCACTGTGAAGGAATACTATACTTTCTTTACTCATCTGTTAATAGACATACACACCACTTCCAAAATTAGCTATTGTGATTTTGTTGTAATAAATGTAATATGTACATATTACTGTAATAAAGTGCCTTTAACTTTCAGAAAACTATTACAGGGGAACAGTTGGGTTGAATAAATTTGTAATTTTAAGTTGATGAGGAATCTGTATACTAATTTCCATAATAGTTGCACTAGTTTCCCTTCCTCCCAACAATATAGACAGGTTCTTTATTTTCCCGTTGCCTTGACAACTTTTGTTGATATTTGATTTCTTGATGGTGGTCATTCTTTTAAGAGTAAAATTAAAGCTCAATGTTGTTTTAATCGGTGTTTCTTTGTTGACAAGAAACATTGCACACTTTTCATCTATTTATTGGCCATTTCTACTTCTGAGAAGTGTCTGTTTTTTTCTTTTTTTATGTATTTGGTACAGGGTTTCACTATGCAGCTTACTCAGACTCATACTGATCATCCTGTTTTCTCAGCGCTGGGATTACAGGTGTGCACCACCACACCCAGAATTGGTGGCCAGTTTAGCATGCCCAGGGGTGGGGCTGGCACAGCATGTGGCACCAGGGATTGAACCTTGGTCCCTGAGCTTTTGTAAGCAGATGCTTAGTCCATTGGGCTATTTCACTGGCCCTTTCTAATGTTTATTTATTTATTTGATACACATTCTTGCTACAGAGCTCAGATTCCTAATGATCCTCTTGTCTCAGCCTCCCCAGCACTGGGATTACAGATGCACATCACCACACTGGATTTCAGTGCCTGGATCAGTGCAGGGCCCACACATCAGGTGATACCAGGATTGCACTCAAATTGAGCTTGCCAGACAGGCACCTAGACCACTGAGTTATCTCCTCAGCCCAAGAAATTTCTATTTCATTAGAAAGTTGTTAATTGGGTCTTTTATTTGAAGGAGACTCTTTTATAAAAATTCTTCAGATATTTTGCATATTAATCCTTTGTCTAACATGCAACCAGAATTTTTTTTCCCTTCCTTCAGATTGTCTCTTAATGATGTGGTCTGTCTCATTTTCTGTGCAGAAGCTTTTTAACTTCATATAGCCCTCCAACTGAAGATTCCTGATGCTATTTCTTAGCAGTTGGTGTTCTATTATAAGTCTTTCCCCTTTACCTATTTTATTTTGTAGCAGGTTACTTGTTTCTGTTTTTGCTATTTTGATTTTTGAACTATTTTAATTTTAAGTTGTACAGTACATGGTGAGAGACACAAGTCAACATTTAACCTTCTGGATGTGCATGTGATTTCCTAGCACAATATGCTAACATGTCTGTCTTTCCTTCAGCATATATTTTGGCCCCTTTTGTCACAGGCTGGGTAGCTGAATTACTGGACACATCTCTTCATCCCCTATTCTAGTCTGTTGGTTCACATGTCTGGTTTTGTGTTGATGCCATGCTGTTTTTATGCCTTCAATGTCATAATAACTGATTCTAGGACTGCAATGCCTCTTCCTTTGCTCTTGTTACCAAGACTGCATTTCTTATTTTAAGTCATTTTCTGGTCCATGTGAAATTTGTGGTTGTTTTCTCTAGTTTTGCTATTGATTTTATTTGGAATTATGCTAGATCTGTACATCACTTTGACAATGTTGGTGCACCTATCCAGGAATAGAGGCTGGCTTTCCATTTGCTAGTATCTTCATCCATCTCCATTTCAGAATGCAGCAGTTTTCATTGTACAGGCTTTCACTTCCTTGGTTACGTCAAAACCTAAGTATTTAATTTTTCTTGATGCTATTTTAAATGTTTTGTTTCCCTGATATCTTCTTAAAGAGATGGCATTGATTTTGTGTATCAATTTCATATCCTGTTACATTGTTGAAATTGGTTATTAATTCTAGAAGTCTTTTGGTAGAACTTTTGGTTCTTCTATGTAAAGGATATGTCATGTGTGAATAATGTTAATTTGACTTTTTTTCCTTTCCTATACATAACTCTTATTTTCTCCACTGTCCTGATTTTTCTGACTAATGTTTTGGGTACTGCACTGAATGGGAGTGGTAATAATGACCACATTGGAGACCGGCCAGAGACAGCGCGGCCGACTCCGCCGTCCTGCTCCATCCCGCCCGCCCCCGCCCAGCTCCTGAGACCGGCCAGAGACAGCGCGGCCGACTCCGCCGTCTTGCTCCATCCCGCCCGCCCCCGCCCAGCTCCTGAGACCGGCCAGAGACAGCGCGGCCGACTCCGCCGTCCTGCTC
>PVKA01025127.1:0-33339 GCA_004027165.1 Ctenomys sociabilis
TTATATATTGTCTTTTTTTCAGGCTTTATAGAATTTTTTCAGTTTTATTATTCCTTTCAGAGCAGCAATTTTTGATTCACTGATTTTTCTTTACCATTTTTGTGTTTTCAATTTTATTGATTTCTGTTTTATCTTCTTTCTGATTTCTTTGCAATTATTTTAGTCTAATTTTATAGTTATTTGAAGCTTTTTATTTTGAAGAATACTATTTAAGTTAACATATGAGTTTTACTAAATACAAAATTATTAGATATTATTTGATATCTAAAGTAATGATCTAATAAAAAAACTATATTCTTTCACATAGCACATAAAAACATTTTTCCTATATTCATAAGAAGCCACATGAGTATTTCTGAAAATAATCATAATGCTTACAAAAGTTTAGATTTTAAAAAGTCAGTCATAATAGCTGATATCAGCAACTCTATCATGAGCTTCCAGTGTGCTGGGACATGTCAGCTAGCATAGCTTATATCAGTAACACGAAAGAACCTCAATGTTTTTTCCTGCTGCTCTAAAAATTTCCCCTAAGCAGTAACCCAGCAGTGGAAAATTCCCAGTGTGAAGGTTCACAGAGGAAGTGTGGTAAACATGTTCTGGTCACTAGATTTATCTTTCAGCAGTGGATATCCAGTAATAAATGGCTCTTGGAATCACAAAGAATCTGAGTATAAAAACACTCAGACTAGCTGTCCAGTTGCGTAAAGAATGAAATGTGTTCCAAAAGAAACAATTGACATATTTTCTCCTAATATTTATAATGGTGTTCATTTGCACAAGCTTATTATCCTTTAAAGAAGCAAACAAGAATCCTTGTGGTTGAATTTGAAAATCATGCAATTTTGTTTTGGAAATATATAGAGTCCAAGAGTAACCTGGCACCTGGCTTGCTGAAATGATTTATCTGGACCTCAGCAGACCCTGAGCTCTGACTGTCCAATCTTCTCCTACCAAGTAGTCAACAAACACTTATTGATTTTTACAGTATGTCAGGAACTGCTCCAGGTGCTGGGATGCCAAACTAAAAAGCAAACAAAACAAAGAACCTTTGAGCCCATAAAGCTAGCAGAAGAAGAGACTGAACAGCCAATGACTGAATTCACAAAGTAAAATTACATGGCATGATAATGTGTTAAGTGTTGGTAGAGAAAGATATGGAAAGCACTGGTGGAGATGACACCAAGGTGTACTTCGATTGAGATGATCAGGATATCCTCTTTGAAAAGACATGAAGGAGACAAAGAGGTCCAGCCTCGTGTGTGTGGGGAGAGCATGTGGGAAATGGAAGACAGAGGACTGAACCAGCGCAAAGGCATTTAACCAAGAATGGGCCAAGAATCATTTCTGAGAGGCATCTGGGATAGTTGAAGAGATGAAGTCATCCATCACACTTCCTGAAACACACCCACTAAAAGTCACAGAAACACAGACTCTGAGAGTTGAGAGAGCCTGGAAGCGTGTGCACTCCAACTTCTTAGCTGAAGTCAGAATGTTCGGTGCAGTGGCCCAGAGCAACATCTGTCCAGGTTTCATGTGAGCAAGAGCTCACTGGTTCCCAAAGCAGTTCTTTTTTCCCCTTTTCTCTTTTTGATCATTTTTTAAAAAGGAAATGGTTAAAAAGTCTTGTCTTCTTTTGAGATGCAGTTTGCTTCCTGTAGCTTCACCCTGTGACTTCATTTCTACCCTCAGAGGCAGCACAGGATACCTTCTTTCAACTAATATGAATTATTCCTTTGGCCAAGGACAACTCTGAGGCAGTCTGACACAGAGACAAGACCAGGGCTTTGAAGTCAGACAGGACTGAGTTCATGTCCATGTTCTAGCTGCATGGCCTTGGACAAGTGATATGATTCTTCATGCTTTGCAGAAAAATGAGGAAACGTCCCAGAGAGCTGTTGGGGGGATTAAGACTACACATATATTCGCCAAATGGCAGATTTGTTTATATTTTAATCTATATAATTTTTATCTTTCATTTATTCATATTCTATCTTCACTGCTAAAAGGTATAAAGTCTATGGTGCTGCGTAGAGTCTACAGCTCTGCAAGGAAGGTAATTTGGGATCAGAAAGTCATGCCCTCTTTCTATCTTAGGTCTTGATAGAATGGCTATCTGAAAGAGGAAAATCAAGTAACCTATCCAAAATGGATAATCTGTGATGGGAGCCATGTTTTCTGGGTACTTACTTGGTACAGGAATTCTGAAATGAGAGGTCAAAAATCAATAAAGAAGACAAAAGCCTCATGGAGCAAACAATGAAGTCCAAGCAATAAAATGGAGTTAACTACTATTGGCACATACTCAGAATTTCCTAGAGGAAAGCACAGGCAGCTAGGCTGGACACCCCTAAAGCCAGGCAGTGTGTCAGAAGGATGGAACATCTACCTAGAAACCCAGAGCAATGCACTATAGACTGGAGTCTCTTGGGTCCACCCTACTGCCTAGCTTCTTCCAGGACGTGGTATACAGACCACTGAACCACTTCTGCGTGTAACAGAAGTAGTTACCCTCTACTAGGAAGCACTTGTGAGCTGTGAGCTGCATAAAATTCCCAATACAATGCAGCTTTGGTTAAATTTTTCCTGCTAAACATGTACTAATAAAAATTTTAAAAAATCATCCCACCAACAAGTAGCCAACACAGTAAAAATATAATTAGAAGCAATCATTCTTCCACTATCTTTGCTCTGAACTGTTGGTAATCATTAAGCTCATCTTTTCATTGGAAAAATTTTGAAATTAATAATGTAAGGCTATTCTCAATAAAATAAAATAAAAAGCAAGGTATTAACTATTGAAACTGTCCTATTAATCAGCTTTGAAACTGTCTTATTGCTATTTGTTTCTCAATAAAATAAAATAATGTGAAGCTAGATTGAGGCATGATTAAATTAGCCCATGTAAAACTTTTTGGTATAAACAAACATGGAAAAAACACTAGTAATGCTTATGTGTCTTTTGTGAGAAATAATACTAGCTATTAAAAATAATTCCAGTACTTTCTATATAGTGTGTATTAATTGGAAGGTCAGCAAATAATGGTGTAAAAATGTTAGTCTCATTCTAATTTGTGTTTTCTATGTACATTCTGACTAGCCCAGCAACATGAAAACTGATTTCAAAACAATTTTGAAACTTTAGACTAACCCTATAGTTGATTTAGTCCCTTTTTTAACTGAAACATAACCTGTCTCTGGTGTGTATTCTTTGAAGTATGGGTTTTATTATTATTGTTCTTGTTATTGTTATCTATTTTCACTCAGTTCAATATTCTCTTGAAGTTTCTCTTTGCCCTTCCCCCTGCCTGGCCCATGAGCTGCTAGAGATCCCTCTTGGGACCATTCCTAGTTGTTTTGCTCTCACAAAAGGAAGGAAGAAGCCTCAGGGCACTTGGCTGAATGTTGTTGATGGGGACATTCTGCATCAGGCTTGTGGTTGCTCCAGCCTCCATGTCTGCTAGCTCTAAAGCCAGATGCAGTTGCCATGTGCCTCTGCACAGATTTAGATGTAGACACAGAATGTTCCTCTGTAAGAATGTTCTTCTCCCCTTTACCCCAGGAACCTAGTTTATGACCACCCCATGACTCTGACCCTTCCTCAGGCCACGTGAGTCTGGGGCTCAAGCCAGCTTGTACATCCTGCCAACTTTCAGAGCTCCTGCGGTATCATGGAAGGCTCACATGCCTTTGCCAGACACACCCCACAGTGGGAACCTGGGCTGTGTCCAGACACTTTTCTCATGTCTCAGCTGTACTTACTGACAGCGATCACCTCTAAGACTAACCAGCTCTCCAGAGGGCTCCAGGTAAGAAACAAGCCGAGGCTTCCAGGATGAGTCCTGCGAAGCTCACTTGATGGATTTTTTTAGTCTCTAATTATACACAGGTTGTTAGGTGTCGTCCTCCCCTTATTCTCTGTCACTGGATGGTTCTACATACTCTCATCTCTCACAGCCTCTTTTATAAAACCTGGTGCATAAGATCACAAATCAGAAATTTTGACCCTGGCAAGGTCTCTAGAGTCCGGCCATCTCCAGCTCAACTCTTAGGGAAGAGCATGGAGTCTTGACTGCCATATGTAAATGCATTGTGTGTCTTTCCCTTTGCCTCCCACAAACCTCAACTCTTCAAGGGATAAATTTGTACACTGTTTATCATGTTATGGACTCAAAAATATACCTACTGTATCTGAACAGATCATAGATATAATCGTCTGATTCTTATAAGTCATAGATAAGGGAATTGAAATCTACATTCAAGCAAATACAAAAAGATTATTTTCTTTAACTGGTTCCCTGGTTCCAAAAATTCTGGAGCATGTTATATTTTAAAAAAGGAGTCAATGCCTTCCATTTCAGCACAACTTGCAAACACAGAATCATAGGCTGAATAAGCTATGATATATTATACATACAGTGTGTATGAAAGGGTTATTTGCAAGTTCATGCAAAAAATCTTCTTAAAGATAAAAAAGTTTTTACATTTCCATTTGAGGAAAATCTTAATTTAGATGATAGAAATAAAAAAGTACAGATGCTCTTTGACTTATGATGGCTTTATTTTTTCCCTCATTTTTTATTTATTGAAGAACAAATAGCAATGAGACAGTTTCAAAACAAATTGACAGGACAGATTCAATAAATTAATACATTGAAAACTGTTTTCATAATGTTTTGGTGTCCTACAAGTGCATACATGATATTATACTTATAGACATTACTATAGTAGATGTCTCTAATCAGTGAATTAAGAGAGTGTACCTGTTTACATATCTTATTTTTTATACTTGAATTATATCACAGATTCAATAATTAATACTTTCTACCTTGTTAATTTCCTAGTGGTTGTTCCATAGTACTAGAAGCCGACATAATATCTTGTCCAACCACTATTAGTGCAAATCTTGCTTCTCATAGAATTATGCAGAAGCACAGCATATTTATCCTAACTGTACTGTTTATACACACGCATCATGATTCTTTCTTTGTATACCCCTTTTTTATCTAGACCTGTCCAAGATGGGCACTCCATTGTCATTAAACCAATTTAGGTGACTGAACTTGGTGACACAATCCAACACAATGTAGCATTCCACAATAACAGTGTGGTATCTGAAGTTGTTGACGATAGCCATTTACAGCTCAACTTATTATTATGGCCCTGCATTATATACCTCATTTTTATACTTTTCTGCTGATGATTAAGACCAAGATAGAGCAAGACCTTTGTACCAAAAGATGTAGCTTTTTTTCTGATGAGGTCAGTGAACCCCTCAGGGTTTATCTTGTAATCCTGTACCTTACTCTGTAGACCCTTTGTCTGTGTCATCCATGTGGATGAGTCATGGACAATGCTTGACCAGTTTGCTTCCTATGAGAGCCTGAGAGAAAGTTTGCTCTTCATGTGACTCTTCCTAGGCACACTATAGAACTTCAATCTCTTTCCTCTGTGGCTCCATAATCTCCTTGATCAGAAAATTTGAGGCACAACTGAGTTTCATGATGTTTCACCTATGCTCTGAGTCTTCGCTGGCCTTGAAAGACTAGGGCCAAAATGTTAGCTGGTCGTGTGGCTCTTCGATTTCTCCAATTTTGATCTGTGAACTTAGGTTATAAACCATCCAGGAGGAAAGTTGATTAGTACCCTGCAGTGTATGACGTTAAATTTGCGTTAACTATCTGACTCAGTTCTTTTTTTCAACCATTCCTCATGTGACGGACATCTTGTTTCCAAGATTTTGCTATCACAAATTGTGCTGCTATAAGCATAGGTACACATATATCACTATGATATAATGTTTTCAGTTCCTCTGGGAAAATTCCCAGTAGGGGGATAGTTGAATGGAATTTCCAGTCCTACTCTTTTGAGGAGTCTCCACACTGATCTCCACAGTGGTTGTACAAGTCTACATTCCCACCAGCAGTAGAGAAGGGTTCCCTTTTCCGCAAAACCTCTCCAACACTTGTTGTTGGTTGATTTCCTTATGATAGCCATTTTTTCTGGAGTGAGATGGTATCTCAGTGTTGTTTTTATTTGCATTTCATGGATGACTAGCGATGTGGAGCATTTTTTCATATATTTATTCGCTTCTTTAATTTCGTCCTCTGAGAAGTGTGTATTCATCTCAGATGCCCATTTCTGAACTGGGTCTTTAAATTTGAGGGCCCTGTTATATCTTAGTTCTTTATATATTCTACAGAGCAGACCTTTGTTTGAATGCTTATTAGTTAGGATGTTTTTACAATTTGTGGGTTGTCTTTTCATTTTGTTGACAATTACTTTGACGTGCAGAAACTCCTCAAGAAGAGTTGATCCCAGTTGTTGATTCTTGCAAGTGTTTCCCATGTAAATAAATGTTTCTTCATGAGCTCTTTACCTAACCCTATGTCTTCAAGAGTTCCCCCTACTTTCTTTTCCAGGAGATTAAGTGCTTCTGTTTTAATGTTTAGATCTTTAATCCATTGTGACTTTAACTTAGTGCATGGTGATAGAGCTGGGTCAAGTTTTAGTTTTTGGCATGTAGAAAGCCAGGTTTTCCAGCACCATTTGTTAAAGAGGCTATCTTGCTTCCATTGAGTATGCTTGGCCCCTTTGTCGAAGATCAGATGGCTGAGTATGATCGTAGATAAATCTGTATCTTATAATCTATTCCACTGATCTTCAGGTTTATTTCGTTGTCAGTACCATTTTGATTTTATCACTGTGGCTTTGTAGTATAATTTCAAGTCAGGAATTGTCATGCCTCCTGCCTTGTCTTTATTGCCCAAGATTGCCTTTGCTATTCTAGGTCATTTTGGTTCCAAATAAATTTTAGGAACAATTTCTCTAGGTCTGGGAGATATGTTGGTGGCAGTTTGATAGGAATTGCATTAAATCTGTACAGAAGTTTTGGGAGTATGGCCATCTTCACGATGTTGGTTCTTCCTATCCAGGAGCAGGGAATATCTTTCCATTTTCTGAAATCCTCTATGATCTCTTTTCTTAGGGTACTGTAATTTTCTGTGAAAAGATCTTTGACTTCCTTGGTTAAGTGAATTCCAAGGCATTTCATTTTCCATGGTGTTATTGTAAAACGTATCATTTCTATTGTTTCCCTTTCAGTGTGCTTCTTATCTGTGTGGAGGAATGCTATTGACTTTTGAGTATTGACTTTGTGTCCTGCTATGCTACTGAATTTCCATATCAGTTCTAATAGTTTCTTGGTGGAATTTTTGGGGTCTTCCAAGTAAAGTATCATGTCATCTACAAATAGTGATAATTTAACTTCTTCTTTACCTATTCTTATTCCTTTTATTTCTCCCTCTTTTTAATGGCTGTTGCTAATGATTCCAAAACTATATTGAATAGGAGGGGTGATACAAGACATCCTTGTCTTGTACCTGATTTAAGAGTAAAAGATTTCAGTTTTTCCCCATTTAGTATTATATTAGCTTTTGGGTTGTCACAAATGGCTTCCATCAAGTTAAGGTAGAGTCCAACTATTCCAATTTTCTGGAGGACTTTGAACATGAATGAGTGTTGGACTTTGTCAAAAGATTTTTCTGCATCAATTGAGATGGTCATGTGGTTTTTAGATTGTAGTCTATTAATATAGTACATTACATTTATAGATTTTTCAAATATTGAACCATCGTTGCATCCCTGTGGTGAATCCTACCTCGTCATGGTGTATGATCTTTTTGATGATTTGCTATATTCTATTTGCTAGAATTTTATTGAGTATTTTTGTGTCTATGTTCATGAGGGAGACTGGCATGTAGTTCTGCCTTTTGGTTGTGTTTTTCCCTGGTTTTGGAATCAGTATAATACTTGCCTCCAAAAATGATTTTGGGAGGACTGCTTCCTTTTCAATTACATTTAAGAGTTTCAGGAGTGTGGGGATTATTTCTATATATTTCTTGTAGAATTCAGCTGTGAATCCATCAGGACCTGGACTTTTCTTTGTTGGTATGCTTTTTATTACATTTCGTATTTCACTGGCTGTTATTGGCTTATTGAGAGTTGTTGTATCTTCTTCATTCAATTTTGGTAATTTTTTCCTTTCTAGGAATCTGCCCATTTCATCTGTGTCTTCTGTTCTGTTAGGATAAAGATTCTCAAAAGAAGCTATTGACAATCTTCTGGATTTGCACTGGGTCTGTGCTGATTTCACCCTTTTCATTTCTTATTACTTGCATTTGAATTTTTTCTTTCATCTTTTTGATGAGGTTGGCTAGAGGCTTATCAACTTTATTTAGTCTTTCAAAGAAGTAATTTTTTGATTTGTGCATTCTTTGAACTGTTTTCTTCATCTCAATTGAATTAATTTCTGCTCTAATCTTTATGATTTCTTCCCATCTTTGTGCTCTGGGTTTTGTTTGCTCTTCTTTTTCTAGATGTTGGAAGTGCAACATTAGGGTGTTTATTTGTTCCCGTTCTGTTTTCCTAATGTGTCAGTTCATAGCTATGATTTTCCCTCTAAGAACTGCTTTCATCGGATCCCATAAATTAAGGTAAGTTGTGCTTGAATTTTCATTGAATTGTAGATATTGTTGATTTCTTCTGTGACCCATTGATTGCTGAGTAGGGTGTTGTTTAATTTCCATGTATTTACAGGGTTTTTCTGGTTTTCTTTGTTGTTTATTTCCAGTTTCATTGCACTGTGGTCAGATAGTATACATCGGATAATTTCTGTTTTCTTGCATATACATAAGCATGACTTCTGTACTAGTATGTGGTCTATGGAAAAAGGCCCATGTGCAGCTGAAAAAAAATGTGTATTCGGCTGTGGTTGGGTGGAACACTCTGTATATGTCCACCAGGTCCATTTGTTCCAAGCTCCGGTTCAGTTCTGCTACTTCCTTGCTAATTTTTTGTCTGGTTGATCTATCTTTTTGAGATAAGGAGGGTGTTAAAGTCTCCTGTTAAGACTGTAGTCTTAGATATTAGGTTTTTCATTTTCATTAAGATTTGTCTTACATAATTGCATGCTCCTATGTTTGGAGCATAGATATTCATGAGTATCACCTCTTCCTCTTGAATTTTTCCCCTAACCAATATATAGTGGCCTTCTTTGTGTTGTTTGATCTTTCTTGGTTTGAAGTTGAGATTGTCTAAGAACAGAATTACTACGCCTGCTTTTTTCTGAGGTGCTGAGGCATGTAGTATTGTTTTCCATCCTTTGACTTTGAGCCTATGAATGTCCTTTTGAGTTAAGTGTGTTTCTTGTATACAGCATATTGTTGGATTTTGTTTCCTAATCCACTGTGCCAGTCTATTTCTCTTAATTGGTGAATTGAGTCCATTTACATTGATGGTTATAATAGACATGTGTTGACTTACGTTTGTCATGGTATTTACCTGCTGTTGTTTGCTCCTTTCTATCCTGTGTTTCATTGTCTGTCCTGTTTAGTGGGTTCCTTCCATTCTCATTTATGGTCTCTCTCTAGAACATCTTTCAGTAGCCTGTGTAGGGATGGCTTTGTCATCATAAAATTTTTTAGGTGTTCTTTGTCATGGAAGTATTTCACTTCTCCATCAAACTTGAAACAAGAGTTTTGCAGGGTATAATAGTCTGGGCTGGAATTTGTTTTCATATAGGACTTGAAGAACTCTGCTCCATGCTCTCCTTGCCTTCATGGTTTGTGTAGAGAAGTTGGCTTTAATTCTGATGGATTTTCCTTTGAATGTGATCTGATTCTTCTCTCTAGCAGCTTTCAGTATAGTATTCTTGTGTTGAGTTTCTAGGATCTTGACTATTATATGTCTCGGTGTGTTTGGTTGAAGTTATTTGGTCTTCTGTATGCTTCAGTTACCTGAATGTTGGTTTGTTTCTTCATATTTGGGAAGTTTTCTGTGATTACGTCTACCCATATTCTTTCTATATCATTTGTATTGACTCCTTAATTCTCATTGATGCCAATTAATCTCACATTGTTCCCTTGGCATCATCTTGCACATGATGGATTATTTCTTTCCTGCATCGTCATTGTTTTTAAGAGATTTTTTTCTCACCTTTTCACTAGCTGCATTAGTGTCCTCTATATCCCCAGTCGCTCAGTGGGCTTTATGGCAGGGGATCTGGGGAGTTACTTGTGAGTGGGCCCTGAAGTTTCAGGCCGGTCACTCGCTTGGAGGGTTTCGGAATGGGAATCCGGCTAGTGCGGACAAGAAGAAGCCAAAGGCTCTCCCTCGCTGATCTGGGAAGCCTGGCGAGTCATGCAAATTCCCACTCACTGGGAGGGCTTGGGGTTAGGGTTCAGGAGGCCGCTGGAGTGGGCCCCACTGTCTCGAGCAGGTCGTTCTGGCTGGGCGGGCATGGGCAGGATCAAGGAAGATCTTATGATGGTTTTATACCCTGATAAACACATCATGTGTTGATATATTGTAAGTCAAAATTGCATTTAAAACATCTAACCTGCAGAACATTTAGTGTAGCAAAACAGCATACTGTAGAATATATCAATTGTTTCTTCTCAGAACTACTCAGATGACTGGGACATACAGATCCCTACCATTGTGTAAGCATCACAAGAAAATATTATACCATGTATTGAAAGGCTAGAAAGATATCAAACTTGAAGTTCAATTCCCACTAATTGTGTATGGTTTTCAAAACATCCTAAAGTAAAAACAAAAGAAAAGCATTAAACTAGACCAACTATGTCTGAAAAATCAGACAATTCCTTTGCATCTCTGCTGTCCTTCTTGTTGGAGAGGCCTAGAAAAGGGGAAATGTGGTTTATTAGTAAAGGGGCAGGGTGATTTACTCTATGAGTCAACTTGGCTGAGTGACTTTACTTTTTTGGAGAACCCTTCCTGACACTGGGGAAACCATAGTAGCTTGATCAATTTTTTAGTGATTCAGATGCCCCTGAAAATTATCTAAAACAGTGGTGGCATACCTATGGCATGGGTGCCACAGCAGAATATTTGTTATCACCAAAAGCTCTAAAAAGTTTTCCACCACTGGCCTAAAGAATGGCCCAGCCACATCTCTTATCTGCCCCTAGAGAAACAGGTCCTTCCCTATAAGGCCAGCAACAAGAGATCCAAGTTATCATGATAGACTGACTCCTGGCTAGGTACTATAGGTGCTACAAGATTCCCAAGGACCCTTGGAGCCCATGGGAAACCACTAACTCTGAGAAGGAAAAGCTGGAGGACATAATGATAAGCTCAGTATTAGATGTGTTTTTGTTTGTTTGTTTGTTTGTTTGTTTTGGCTGTGCATACCTTAATATCCTCTGCACCTCCTCCTACATTTATTTATTTATATTTTTTTCAATACTGCTTCCTCCTGTCTCTTGAACCCCGGAAAATAACCACATGACACAGCTTTCTGTTCTTTCTTCCCTTGCAATCTCTCCTCTCCTTTCAGTTCCTCTTTCAAGTCTTTCTCATGGTAGAACTATCATCAACTTCATACTAATGATTCTATTATTTTTTCCATTGTGATCTGTCACTCCTGGGAGAGAGAGTACCGTACCCTTGAAATTCTTTTTGATTTTAGCTTATCTAAAATGAGATGAATCACTCTGTCCACTTAAATGGGTTCCCCTACTGATTTTTCTCTCTGTTTATAAGAAAACAGCTCTTCCAGTGACTGGGAGCTACCAAAGCCATCTTCACATCCAGATATCCTGACATCCTGCTCGAAGAGCAGTCCAAGGTTATGCAACGGAGTAGCTCTGGCTTTCCATGTGTCGTGGTTCTCTGTAAGGGTGAAATCAACGGAGACAGCAGGGATTTATCATTTTCTTTTTTCTCAGCTAAGCTAAAGCTGAGTTTCTGGGGTTTACTTCTTTGAAGAAAACATTATTTTTAAGTTCTATTGGATTTTTAATGATAAATAGCCATTTTTATTCCTTTAAGCATGTATTTTCAAAATTTAGAACAGTGCTGGTAAGCAGTACATATGCAAATATTTACCCTAAGGTTAAGAAACTATTTGATAATACACCTAAAAATATCATAAAGGCATTTATGCCATCTGACATAATTCTTTGAAATGAAGGGGATCCAGAGGTGTCCATTATAGGTCAATGAAAGAATAAAAGCCTTATTTAAACAGCAGAATAGTCTGGTAAATTATGCTTAAGAAATTGTCTATTTCATGGCCTGGGAGATATTTCAGTGGCATAAACGTTCACCTAGCAAGCTCAAGGTCCTGAATTTGATCTCTGGTACTGAAAAAGAAAAGTCGATTTCATTAGATATGATGTAGCTGGTAAAAAAGGTCATTACAAAAATTTATACACAAACTAATACACAGAAAAAAATCAGAATATAAATTGCATTTCTTTTACGATCTTGACTATGTTAAAATTAGGCATGTATCATACAAGAACTAGAATTAAATGGGATGATAGATTATTAATCTTTTTAGGTTTCTCTTTTTTCTTTTATTATTAGTACATGTGTGCAGTATATAACATTTACAGCCTTGTATGGAGCTTGTAAAAGCACATGACACTTCTGAATTCTTTAAAAAAATTTTAAAGAGAATAAAAAGACAAAAAATTAGAAATGATACAGAATTTCACAAAACTAAATGTTAGGAACTCAACAATGGTTGAATTGCATATTGTTGTCGTAAAATGAATTGTTCAGATTACCAGATATAAGCATGCAAAAATGAACAATAAAAAAATTGGTCAAAAAATAAAATGAAAAACATTCAAGCATTAACTGTTCTTTTCTTTTTCTTTCTTTCCTTTTGTGTATTTTAGTACAGGGTCTACAAGGTCTCTCTACACACGTCAGATTTGTAGTGATCTCCCTGTGTTCAGTCTCCTAAGAGTTCCGATTACAGGTGCGTGCCACTATGCCCAGTCTTAATCACCGTCTCAACACATCCAACATGGCATGCTGGGGATCAAGCCCTAGCCACTGTGTCTACCTAAACAGGTGCTTTAATCTGCTGAGCTATTTGGCCGGCCCTGACTGCTTTCATTAGATCAAGACATCAGCAGTCCAATTATCCAAGCTACATACACATATGTATGCATATGTGCATATGCACATACACATACATTTTCCTCTCCTTTCTTTCTCTTTCTTTCTTTCCTTCCTTCCTTCCTTCCTTCCTTCCTTCCTTCCTTCCTTCCTTCCTTCCTTCCTTTCTTTCTTTCTTTCTTCCTTTCTTTCTTTTCTCCTTTCCTTCATCCCAGTTGCTCCTTCCTTTTGAGAAGTTTCTTTCCCTTTCATAGTATCTATTATACCTTTCAGATTTTATTTAGTTCTTACTGGAGACAAAACAATGTTCACACATGAGTCTGATTTATTTCACGTAGGAGTATGGTTTCTAGTTGCATCCATTTACCTATAAAAGTGTTGAGTTTATCTTTCCTTACATTGAGTAGTACTCCATTGCATAAAAATACCACTTTTTTATCCATTCCTCATTTGGTGGGCATTTGAGTTGTTTCCAAGATTTAGCAATAACAAATTGTGCTATTATACACATAGATGCAAGATAACTAAAGTTTGTTTTTCTATATGGTAGAGCAGTACTGCATTGTGTGTCAATACCATATTTTCTTTATCTATTCATCTGTTGATGAACATATAGGCTGATTCTTTCTGTGGTGAGATGGAATCTCTGTGTTATTTTAATTTGCATTTCTTGAATAATCAATGATGTTGAACATTTTTTCATATATTTATTTTCCATTTGTATTTCTTTCTCTGAGAAGTGTATATTCATCTCAGATGCACATTTTTTGGATTGTATATTCAAATTTAGGCGTTTGAGTTTTTAAATTCTTTATATATTCTAGATAGAAATCCTTTGTCTAAGGCACAGTTGGCTAAAAGTTATTTCCCAATTCATAGGCTTTCTAGCAACTGTTTATGACTTATTTTGATATGTAAAAGCTTTTTAATAAAATGCCATCCCAGCTGTTGATTCTTTGAAGTATTTTACATGCCGTTTGGTTTTTGTTCATGAACTCTTTGTCTACCCCTATGTCTTAAAGATTTCTACCTACTTTCTCTTCTAGTGGACTTAGTGTCTCTGTTTTAATAATTAGATCTCAGATATATCTTGACTTTAGTTTAGTGCATGGTGATATACATAGGTTCAGCCTTAGTCTTTAGCATGTGGTAAGATAGTATTTTCCAGGACCATTTATTAAAGAGGCTGTCTTTCTTCCAGGGAACATATTTGGCCCCTTTGTCAAAGATAGGTGGCTGAGTGTGTTTGTTGTTGTGTCTGCATCTCCTAATCTGTTCCAGATTTACCAGTTTTCTTGAGTCTGTATATGTTCTTGCTCACTGCCACAGATCTGTTTTTCCCAGTTTAAGAAGCACAGGTTATGCTGTGATTGTTGCTTTTATTGTCATTGTTTTAAGATATTTCCTTTGCAGAACCCAACTAATAATAACTAAGTGGGAGTGAAGAGGAGCTCTTTTTAAAAGCAGCCACTCAAGTAAGGTCCCAGAATGAAAGACTCAAATACCTACAAAAGATTCATTATAATTTAAACTCAATCCTTAGCTGACATCTCCAAAGCTGATTTTTCCAGTATTCCTAAAGTGACCAAGATTAGTTGGATTTACTTGCCTGGTCAAGTGCATAACAGCTTTGTGCCAGAAGTCTATTTAATAATTTGCAAAGATAAATTATCAATGGCACTGAAAGAGTATTATTGCTTTTCCTGATTAGAATCAGCTTTACACTCCTTTACACTGTGAGATAAAAATGATGTAGAAAGTGAGGCACCAGCTGAAGTCTGACTCAACATGAGTTTATCTGCCAGACTCTAAAGAAATATGAAGCCTTTCATTTTTTGAGTCTCCTTCTATGGACTGCCTATGTGTGTCGAGGTGGTGGTATTTGGAAGTCGTATTTTTGATAAGTAATTAAGTCATAAAAGTGGAACTCTCATGAATGAGATCTATATATATATCCTTGTAACAAGAGACATTAGAAACATGGTTTCTTCTCTGTGTTTTGCAAAGACTCAGTGGAAAGACAGCTATCTGCAAATCACAAAGAGCACCCACACCAGAAACCAGGTCTATTAACACTTTGATATTAGACTGCCCAGCATCCATTACTATGCATAAGAAATAAATGTTAAGACACTATCTATAGCATATTTGTTGCAGCTGCCTAAGCTAATTAATAATCCCCCAACCAAAAAAAAAAAAAAAAAAAAAAAAAACATTTCCCAACCTATCAGTTATTATGCTTTCATCTCACAATCATCACCTAATGTATACATTGTGTTTAGGACAGGGTCTCCAGGGTCTCACTGCATAGATTGGACTCATAGTCATCCTCCTGTTTACAGCCTCCCAAGTGCTGGGATTACAGGCGCATGCAACACGCTCAATCTCAATTGGGGTCTCAGTGCACCCTGGGTGTCAGGGCCAGTGTTGTAAGCCTGGAGATTCAACTCCTGACCCCGTATCTGCCTGAGCAGGCACTTTAATCCCCTGCATTATTTGGCCAACCTTAATAAAAATTTTAAAAGCAGGTGTTTTATTTTACACTCTATCTGCTTAACTTTCCTCATTGCTCAAAAAATGTATTTCTTGAAGTTTTCAATAAAAGACTATATTGGGCAGGGGATACAGCTCAGTGGCACAGCACCTATGTGGCAAGAACAAGGTTGTGGGTTTGATTCCCAGTACTGAAATACATAAATAAATACAAAGTTATATAAACAAACACCAACTTTAACATCTCAGAGGAAGGATGTTTTCTAAGCAACAGGAAACAAATTCTAAGAGAGACAGCTGGAAAAATATTTAAAAGATCACAGATTTCGGGTAAGTTTTAATTTCTCATTTCTGATATGATCACAGTCAATTGGATAGGAACTTAATTCTGATAAATACAGATACATTATATAAATTCACATGTAAGTTTAAGGAGGCAAAACTTTTTGGAGTGCATGTAAACACAAAGAAAAACAACAAATAACTTAGAATGTCTTTATAACTCTGAGTTTTCACAAGGAACATCAATGGAATAATATTTTTTTGAAAAGCTAACTTCATGAAACACATGACAGCAATGATTCACCCAAATGCTTTATTTTAGGAGATTATTTATAATTGAGTCTGTTGATATTACCTCTTCAAGAATGGGCTTTTGAGACAGAAAGTGTGAGAAATATTATCAGCTTAAATGAGAATTGGTTTGATTAAGATTATTTTTAAGGTATGAAAATGCCATTTGTGTAGTAGACCCTTTTCTTTATCGTTGACAATTAGTAACATTTTTATTTTCATATAATTGTGTACTTCTCTGTTCTTGTCAGCAACCATAGAAAGAGAGAGAAAAGCCTAGGCTCCAGCCCCAGCAGAGAGCAGTAGGTATGTAAGTGTGTAAAACTCATGCTCTGTCTTACAGTTTATTATTTATAATCCAGTTCATTGAATTTTTCCTAACAAGGATAGCAAATATGGCATTTTATATAGGCTTAGCTTAATCTTATTAAAATGATAAAGGTCAACAATGTCCTTATTTTTCCAGGAAAATAAAATCTGGAGGAAATCTAGGGAGCTCTATTTCAAATGGGTGGGTTAATAAGAGGGACAAGGAGGGGCATGGAAGGAAAAAAAAAGAATTGAAGAGGGAAAACAATGAAAATGGAACTTTTGTGCATGGAGGAAACAAGAATTAAAAGGAGCAGGATGGGAGGGGAGGAACAGGGGATAAAAAAGAACTAATATGTTTTTATGTACATGTATCAACCCCCCAATAAATGTAATTATTATATACTACAAATATATACTAATTAAAACAAAAGTTAAAAGATGTAATTAAAAAGCATTAAATGAAAGCTTTTGGTCATCAAAACTGGGCAGATAGGGCTGGCAAGATAGCTCAGCGGTCTAGAGCGCCTCCCAGGGACCGCGGTTCGAGCCCCAGCACCACATGCCATGCCAGCCCCTCCCCGCAGGGCCGACTGAGCTCACACCCCACCCCCGCAAAAAAAGAATCTGTGATGTGTAGCGAGACACTGTAATAAATAAAGGAATTTAAAAAAAAAAAAAACTGGGCAGATAACATGAAAGTATGAACATGTGCATTTGTTTTTTTAAAAGAGGAAAAAACACTGAAATGTTTTTTACAGTATTTTATTACCAATGTAAATTCCATATTTTCATGGGTTTACTATCCTACAAACTAGCTGCATATAGTGTTGTCCTACACATTGCTTCTGGAACATTGAAAATTTCCATTTCATCTATTGGGAGAATTTAGCCCTTGCTCATCCAGTAATGCATCAGTAGTGATTAGTCCAAAAGCCACCTGGACCCATGTAGCTCCTTGCTGAGAGCCCCAGATGTGTGCAGGAATCCCAAGAAGATTTGTCAGTGAAATATTGGGTGGAAAGCTTAAAAAGTTCTTGTGTCATTTAAGAGTATAGTAAGGGGCCAGTCAGATAGCTCAGTGGATTAAAGTATCTCCAAGAAGGTGCAGGGTCTGGGGGTTTGACCCCTTGGTCCCCAGGCCTGCCATGTGAGCCCCACCCCTGAGGCATGATGAGAAGGCGATTGAGACTGAACGTGGTGGCGCACATCTGTAATCTCAGCTCTGGAAGGCTGTAAACAGGCTGATCACCACAAGTCCAATCCAGTAGTGAGACCCTGAACATCATGTAGACCCCTCCCTAAAATACAAAATAAAAGCATACTAGGAACAGACCTCAGATCAATTAGTCTGATAAAGATTACAACTCATTAGCTGCACCTGTTAGGCTTTCAGTTCCTAGTGTTATTTTCATTGGCCTAGGATTTTTCTTCTGAATATCTGTGATCATTATAAAGTAATGTAAAATTATGAGCTGTGGATGATTAGGAAATTAAGAGTAGATCTTCCATGGAATCCAATTTTTAATCATGTTTTATGCTTTTAACAGTTTATTAACAATAGTAAACATATCATTCCCTTCCTTCCTATTGAGAATGGAAGAGCAAGAGTGATAGTTATGAAACACTGCATCAACAAGTTAATAATCAAAATGGATTTTACCTAACTTCTGGGTGCAGTAGGGTATTTGAAAGATATGACTAAGATATCAAAAAAGTACAAGTGTAGGCTGGGGAGATAGCTCAGCAGCCTGGGCACTTGCCTGGCAAGTGCAAGGTCTTGAGTTCAATTCTTGGTATGGCCAAAGAAAAAAAAAGAATATTCTTATTGACCAGAGGATTGTACCAAAGGGACCTGAGAGAACCATCTTGTCCTCTATCTACCATCTCTAGATACTAGCAACATATGGCAGTCTGCTAATATGTTCACTAAGTAAGGTCACTAAGTAAGACCTGATGGTACTGATGTGCTCATAATGAACTGCAAAATAAATTTTATGAATTTCATGTAAATTTGTTTATGTTACCCAGTTTGCTATCATAGGCCAAACTGACCAAGACACTATTCTTTTCCACCTGAATTTTCTTTGGACTTTTGTTAAAAATAAGCCTGTTGGTCTATTCTGTTTCATAATACTTTATTTCATTATTCTATGTATTTATATTTATAGTAACATCTCACTGTCTTGATTTTTGTAACTTTATAGTGAACTCTGATGCCAAATAATATGAGTACTTTAATTTTGTTCTGTCTTAAACTATTTTGGCTATTCTATTCCTTCTCCTCACTGTATATCATAGTTAATTTGTCCATTTCTGTCAACATGGTTGCTTAAATTGTGATTGTGATGTGTTGAACCTATAGTTCAAGATTGGCATGTGACAAGATTGGGGTCCCAACAATAATAAGACTTTCTATTCGTGAACATCAGATATATCCCAACATATATATAGTTATATGTATGTCCCCTATATAATTTAGGTCTTCAGTTTTCCTAAGCAATGTTTTATGGTCTTCAGTTTATAGGTCTTTCATATTTTTGTCATATTTATCAATGAATATTTTGCATTTTTGATGCTATTGTAAATAGTATGGTTGTCCTTTCCTAAATTTATTATTTTATAACAAATATATGAGAATACGATGTAATCTGTGTTCAATATAATGAGTCTTATATTCCGCCATCTTCCTAAACTCACTGACTCAAGTCAACCTTTTAATAGATTCTATTGTATGTTACACATACATGGTTATATCATCTGAAAAAGACACTGATGTCTACCCTTTCAAACGCAAATATCTTATTCCTTTTTGTTGCCTTATTTCATTGAATAGAGCATCCAATACAATATTAAATTGACTTGTTTTTTGTGTTTCTGATCTTAGAGGGAAATCACTTGGTCTTTCATGATTAGGTATAAGGCTAGGTAGATATTTTTCATTGGCCCTTTATAGAGAATAGGAGGTTCCTTGTGTTTATCAGTTGTTGAGGATTTAAAAATTATTATAGGAGCCAGCAACGTAGCTCAGTGGTCTAAGGAGCCTGCTTAGGCAAGCTTAAGCAAGTATAGGGACTTCCCCGCCAGCTCCACCCCCAGGGAAGGCTGAGCTGGCCACAAAAAAAAAAAAAAGAAAAAAGAAAATCATTATAAATGTAAACTTTTTTTTGCCTGCATTTGTTATATGGAATCCTGTAGTATCCTAATCTTTGTTCCATGTAAGTATTTCTTCCTTACTACTTTTAAGATATTTTTCATTATCATTAGTCTTGGTTTGGATGTTTTGGTATGGTTTTATTTTTCTTGTGCTTGGATTTATGTGTTCATAATTTTATCATACTTGGAAAACTAGCACATTATTTCTTTAAATTTTTTTGCCCACCTATTCTTTTAGTGACTCCTATTAAACATATGTAAATTCACTTGAAGTCACCCAAATATCACTGATGTTTTGTTCACTTTTAAAGACATAAATCATGAAGTTTCCAGTGCGATTTCTGCATACAAGTGCTCTTCTGACCCTGCATGAGGGCCAGGAATTCATACCTCTGTCCCTCTGGGTGATTCTGTTCCTGGCTGCAGGGATTTTCCTCCCATGCATGTTTTTAACATTATTCTCACTAAAAACTCATGAGAAACTCTGAAGACAGTCAGAGATCCTCTGGCTATTTATTCCCTCCTTCCTCAATGTTCCTCTCTGCAAACTCTTGCCACCTTGTTCACTCAAAATTTTTAGCTCCATCTCAAGTCAGGGAGTTTTCCAGATACTTCTGGGTTGCCCTACCTATATGAATTTGAATTACTGTGAAGACAGTAATATGGAAGAATATACGGCTTACTCACTTTTCTTCCCTCTTTCAGGAATCATAGTTCATTTTGTTGAAAAGCATTGTTTCAAAATTGAAATCTTTTGTTCTAAATCAGGAAAAAGACAAGATGTCCACTAGCACCACTCCTATTCAATATAGTTCTGGAAACACTAGCCATAGTAATTAAAGAAGAGGGAGAAATAAAAGGAATAAGGACAAGAAATGAAGAAATTAATTTATCATTATTCACAGATGACACAACACATAAAAGACCCCAAAATTCCATCAGAGGATCTATAGAATTAATAACCAAATTCAGTAGCATAGTTGGATACAAAGTCAACATTCAAAATTCAACAGCATTCCTATACACAAATAACAAACTAAGAGAGAAATTAGAGAAACCACACCCTCCACAATAGCATTCTAAAAATTAAATGCTTAGGGAATCAGTCTAACAAAGGAAGTAAAGTATATGTATATTGAAAATTATAGTACTCTGAAGAAAATACAAGGAAATGGAAAGATGATCCTTGCTTATGGGTAAGATTAACCAATATTATGAAAATGGTCATCCTCCCCAAACTGTTATACAGATTTAATAAAATTCCAATCAAAATATTGTTAGCATACCTCATAAAACATTCCTAAAATTCATCTGGAACCAAAAGAGACCTAGAACAATGAAAGCAATCCTGCTCAGGGGTCACCACTGAGGTCATGACAATGCCTGACTTCAAATTATACTATAAAGCTACTGCGATAAAATCAGCATGGTAATGGCAAAAAACAACAACAACAAAAAAAAACCAACACCAGACCTGAGGATCAGTGGAATAGATTAGGGGATGCAGAGACAAGTACAAACACAATCAACCACCTTATCTTTGACAAAGGGTGGAACATGTTCACTGGAAGGATAGCCTCTTAAATAAATGGTGCTTGGAAAACTGGTTTTCAATATTCTGAAGATTAAAACTAGACTCATATCGATCACCATGGACTAAATTAAAAATCAAAATGGAAAAAAGACATAAATATTAAAAGAGAAATAATAAATCTGGAAGAGAAAGTCAGTGGAAATGTTGACACAGGTGTAGATAGAGTTTAACCCAGACTATAAGTTACATACTTCAGAAAATTAATAACTTGTATCTCACCTTATTAAAAAGTTTTGCACAGTAAGATAAATCTCCAACAGAGTAAAAAGACAACCTAGAGAGTGTGAAAAACTTTTATCCAGTTCAAGACAAAGCACTTCTATCTAGAACATATAAATAATTTTTTAAAAAATCAACCCCCCCCCACAAATTCATAGACTCAATCTGTAAAAGGGCATCTGAAATGAACATACATTTCTCAGGTGAAATTCAAACAGAAAATAAATGTATGAAGAAAAGTTCAGTGTCATTGATCCTTCAAGAAATGCAAATTAAAACAACCCTGAGATTACATCTCATCCCAGAAGGAATAGTTATCATCAATAAATAAACCAATAACAAGTGCTGGCAGGGCTAGTGGGGAAAAAGGCACCTTTTTTCATCATTGGTGGGAGTGTATACTGGTATAACCGCTATGAAAATCAGTGTGGAGATCCCTCAAAAAGCTAGGATCAGAGGTCTCATTTGACCCAGATATTCCTCTTCTGGTTATTTTTTCCAGAATTGGAAACATCATACCACAGGTATATATATTCACCCACATTTATAGCAGCACAATTTGTAATAGCTAAATCTTGGAAGCAACATAAATGTCCATCAACCAAGGAATGGATAGACTAGATGTGGTATTTTTAAACAATGGTGTACTTCTCAGACATAAAGAAGGACAAATTTAAGACTTTTATAGGTAAATGGATACAACTTGAGGCCACACCCATAAATGAAATAAATCACAGTTATGCCTAAACATCATATATTCTCCTTAGTATGAGAAAATAAATTCTAAAATGTACAATACATATTGTAAAATGGAAAAAAAAATGTTTAAAAGGAAAGGGGAACTAGGATGGGTGAAATAGGAAAGGATAATAGGGAAAAGGGGAAAATGCAAGTCAGTTATGCTGTTTTTTTTTTTTATTTAGGACAGGGAGTACAGTGTCTCACTGCATAGATCAGACTCATAGTGATCCTCCTGTTTACAGCCTCCCAAGTGCTGGAATTACAGGTGCACAGCACCACGCCCAGTCTCAATTGCTGGCTCAGTGTGCCCTGGGGGTAGAGCCAGCACAACAGGCCTGAGGATAGAACTCCTGGCTCCTGCATCTAAGTAGATGCTTTAATTCAGTTATACTATTATTCTCAGTTATGCTTTTAGTGTCTCTTAGTTCATTCAAAAAGAAGGTTTTCTGCTAATGCTTTGTACTCGGAACACTACTTTAAAGATAACAGCATGTAATGTGTCAATTATTGTTATTCTCTTTTTTTTTTTTTTTTTTTTTTTTTTTTTTTTTTTTTTTTTTTTTTTTTTTTTTTTTTTTTTTTTTTTTTGTCTTTTTTGAGACAGGGTCTCACTGTGCAGTTCAGGCTGGCCTTAAGCTCACTTTGTAGCTCAGGCTGGTCTTATGTTGTTATGAAATTTTGGGTTACCTTTTTTCCAGAAAATAAAAAAAGAAAGTTATTGTTTCTCATGTATTAGTTGTTTAAGGTTAAGGAGCTGGGTAAATCTGGTCATGTTACTCCATCTTAGTTGGCAGTATGATTTGGTCCTAGCATATTTATTTGGAGAATGAGGGAAGGTACTGCTTGTTAGAAAAATAGAGAGAGAGAGAGAGGGAGAGAGAAAGAGAGAGAGAGAGAGGAGAGAGAGAGGGAGAAAAGAGTAAGGAAGGGAGGGAAAAGAAAATAATTTGATTTGAAAGACATTGGGAAATAGCAAAATTAGAAAAAAAATTCATGAAGCTAAATTTATTTCATTTAATAGGTAATTCCTTATGACAAAATGGTATATTTGTCAGTTTTTTGTGTTTATAAAAGAAACCTTAACTTTGTTTCTTATTTGGAAAAGTTGAGATATGACAACTCTTGTAAATTAAAAACCAAACTGAACTAACCAAACAAACAAACAAACAGAAAAACAGTACTGCCCTATGAAATTCCATGGTCTGGAAAGCAATGATTGAAATTTGAGGCTAAGAAGTGTTGAACTCCAGGTGGCTAAGAAATTATTGATTTCTGATGTGACAAAAACCTGAGAACTCTTTGAAGCCTGTTTCACGTCTCTATTGACCATTTCATCTCCAGGGCCTAGCACATGATTAATGCTCAGTACCGGTGTGTTGAGTGAATAAAATAATTGTGTGCTTACTGTGTAGTTCCCAAGACTGCAGGTATTGCAGGTCTAGGAATTTTCCGATGCAGCCCTCCTTTTAATTGACCTGCTTCATTACAGTGGAAAGAGTGCAGTTAATTGGCTTTCATGCAGGTTATATAAAACAGGTTATTGCACAATTCTGTAAAAGCTGTTGTGCAAAGCTTCTGAGACAAAGAGCCTAGTTGGTTGGTGGGGTCTTAGGCCATGACTATAAGTACCGCTAAGAAAGCAAAAAGAGTCCAGCATCAACTAGTGAATCTGCTAATGTCTGAGACCGCAGACACAAACCCGGTGAAGAGCTGACCATGTAGACGTCTAACCTGTGTATTACAACTCTGACTGCTCCTCATTACAGTTACTTCAGTTGTTTTTAAACCATGTAGATTCTGAGCTTAGACTCAGTGCTTCGGTTTCAATTAAGGAGGTGTAAGAAATTGGAATAATTTTAAGGTTTTATATAATGTTATTGTGCGGAATTTGCAAATCACTTCATAAAGCCATCACATAAATAATCCCCATCTTTCTTCCTTTGCTGATTTCTCTGAATCAGAAGATATTCTATTTTTTTTTTTGCTAAGGTAATACCAATAAGAAACATGCATTAAAAAATCCAAATCAAAAGCATACTGTTAAGTGAAGTAAATCAGTCACATGAGCTTAAATATCACTTGTTTTCTTTCATATGAGAAACCTAAAGCAAAGAAATTTGAAAAGCAAAGTGAAAGATAGTAGGAATTAAAGACCTTGGCATTTTGTTAATGGAAGGGGAACTAGAGATGAAAGGAGAGAAACTGAGGGAAGAGAAAGGGAGAGAGAAATAGAATTAAGATTATTATATCCATAGGGCTGGCAAGATAGTTCAGTGGACTAAGCACCTGCTTAGGCAAGCACATGGACTGGGGATCAATTGCCAATACTACATGTCATGCCAGCCCCACCCTCAGGCACATTGAGCTGGTCACCAAGACCCAGCATAGTGGCACGCCTGTAATCCCAGCACTGGGGAGGCTGAAAACAGGAGGATGACCACAAGTCCAAGCTGCATAGTAAGACCCTGTACCAAATACATTTTTTAAAAAATCTGTGTTGGAAGGTTATTATGTACAGGTACCAACTCTATGATGAATATGACTAAGTACTGCAAACATGTACCAATAAAAAAGAAAAAGACAAATCCAAATCAGAAATCAGAAAAAAAAAAATCCTATCTTTATTTTGACATCAATATCCATTTCACCTCTACAAGCCTCATTTCTGTTCTACAAGTAGAAAATAACAGTTTATAAGCATTGGCCTAATTTAGTGAAACTGTCATTACCACTTCAGGCACTATCTAGGTCAAAACTCTTTCTCAATCCTAATTCTCACTGAATCTCCTGAAAAGGAATTGCTTTCTTACCATCCTTCAAGGCAGTGGGGAGAGGAAGAGACTGTGAAGAACAAGGCTTGCTAACAGAAGGAAGTATAATCACTATATCGGTCATTTTTTGGCCAATTCCAGCTGCCTCCATCCACAAGGCTCTAAATGTGTAGCTCACCATCTGTGTAGTTCAGAAGCATTAAAAAAAAAATAAAATACAAACTCTGTTCTCTATTTTGCAATCTTGGAACTTTTAATGGAATCTTCTTCTTATTTACAAACATGTGAGCCCAGAAACAAAAATGACTAAAGGAGAAACCTTCTCATTAAAGAATTCTTCTTTTATATATTGAAAATCTTCATGAAAGCCAGAAGTTGAAAATCTTTTTTTTTTTTTTCTAAGCATTTACTTGACAGGTCCATAGATACCAATAACTAAATGAAATTTTCATCAGTATGACATTAAAGTTTGCATCTGATGTGAAAACAAGAGGCTTTAAATAGTTTAAGAGATGAAGATGTTAATATAGTGCATACCTAGCAAATTATCATACTTTATCCTTATAAGTATGTTTGATTAGTATATGTCATTAAAACATGTCCTGGAAAACAATTGGAGGTTAAGAAATTATATTTTTCAAGTTCCACGGCAACTTTAGTATTGGGGATAAACTAGGATGGCAGCAATTTCTGCCTGTCAAGTCTTTGTCTCCTTTGTTTTCTGTTCTGATAAAAGGAATCACCAGACACAGTCCCGCGTGCTGAGAGGCAAGCTAGCCTACAGTGTCTGACGGAGGCAAGCTTCTTCAGGCCACCCATGGCTGTTCTCCCCACTCCCGAGAGCATCACTTCCTGAAGTGGGAAACTCATTTCAGCCGCTGGGACCGGAATCTGGAGTAGTGTCAGGCCAGATGGCAGGAAGACAAAGCACCTTGAGTAGGGTGTGCACAAAAATTTTATTCCTTCTAAACAATTTTCATTAACATTTTAAAATATTCCCTAGGATTTATCTGGAATGTGATGTTTCTAGGTGTATCGTCCCTCCCCATAAAATTCCTTCCATATTGTTTGTTCTGTTTAAAAAATGTCTTCATCTCAGAAGCCTACGACTAAAACCAAGAGAATGTGTGCATTGAAGGCCTCAAATATTATACCTGGAGTCCTTGACGGGTTGATCTTGAACAATGATTGCTTCCTCAACTAAAATTTGGTCCAGATTTTGTGCTGTAGCCAAGTCAGGCAAAATCAAGTGTATGAAGATTAGAGAGAAGAATGAGATGCTCACTTTGTCCAACATGGACAAGGGCAGGTACACCTTGACTTTCTGTATGTGCTGCACCCTCTGGGTCTTGGTTGGACCAATGTTTCCAGAATTGCTCTATCTCAAAGCTTCTCTTTCTGTGTAAGTAACTCGAACAATCTTTCTCATTCTCTGTTCTCTTCCCACAGATTGTAAGTTGTTCTGTTCTTTCTACCCTTCCATACTGTGTTCATAGGTCTTGACATTTTAAGCTTGGAGACCTCTTTGACAAGTACCGTTGAAAAGAAATAGAAGGTGGATTACAAATACAAACTACATAATTTAGTGTTTTCTAACAGCCACACTTCAAAAATTGAAAGGAGCAGGTGAAATTAACTTTGGTATTACATTTGATTTAACTTAAATCTATCAAAAATTCATTTCAACACTTAATCATTATAAAAATTATGAACAAAGATAAATTTCCTAAGAAAGATTAATGAGACTCTGACTTTTTAAAAGGTCATGATTTCCTCCCCACTTCCTTCAAGTATTTTAACTGATTAATTTTTCCTCGAGAAGACAAGAAAAATATGGAGATGACCACTTTTAACCTGTGTTTTTTTTAATTTCTGGGTCTTTGCAGACTCTTAGAAATGTTCTCATGGTACATTTACAAGAATCCTAACAAAATTCAGCTGAGGGCCTGGATTCCCTTCAGGGGTCCAGCTGAAGATCTAGCACTCATAATTATGCTTCCCACAAGTCTAACTGGGGGTCTAGAGCCCATGACAATGTCTCATGCATGTCTGCTTCACAGATTTGTGCTGGAAAGGCTCAAAGGTCAGTGGTGGAAGCCAGGAAGTCTATGCCAGCTGGATGAAGATTCTGAGCTAGCAGGCTAAGGGGTCTGAACTACAGGTAGGAAGCAACACCTAAGGTAAGCAGCAAAGCTCCCACAAAAGTACTGTGGCCATCCTTAGCAACAGTGAGGTCCTCCAGCAATGAGGAAATCTCAGTTCCCATCAGGGAAGCCAAGCTCACAAGCTTCTCTATGAGGCTGAGCACCATCTTCTCCTCCAGAGCCAGGAAATGATGCTCAAGATGAGGACCAAAACTCCTCCAAAGTGCATTGGGAAAGCCAGCATGACGAGGTCCTCCTGCAGAACAGCCCAAGAGAGCTAGAAGCTTCTAACAGATCCAACAACTTCTCCAAACAGCATCCCTAACAGGATTCTGGCAGCTTCTCCTGTTCTGCCTTTTATGCTGCTGGCAACCATCCTCAGGTAGGGTTCCCACACCAAATACCACACTAGTTTAATTCAGCTGGGTATAATAAGTGACCACCCATTAGAAATCCACTACACCCACAATTTTAATTCCTTAAATAATAATAATCATAATGTGATATAATACATATATGCATACTACTCAGCCAGAAAGAAGGATAAAAACAAGTCATTTATAGGAAAATGGATGCATTTTGAAGCCACAATCCTATATTAAATTAATCAGACATAAAAGATTAACTATTTCGTGTTTTTCTTGCATGAAAAACAGCAAAAATAAATAATTGAAAGAGCAAAGTAAAAGAGAGAGTTGATAATGTAGTTCAGTGGTACAGTCCCTGCCTAACTGCTGAACCCCTGGGTATAATCCCCAGTACCAAAAGGAAAAAATATAAAAGATGATGGGAAACATAATGATAGACTTTGGGGAAATCGGAAGGGAAAACTTAAGAAGATATGACAGATAGGTAGATAGCGGTTCGGAAATATTTCTTTCCTAAACTAAGCACAGAAAGACAAATGCTACATATTTTTATTTATATATTGAGGCTGCAAAATCTGATTTTATTGGAGAGAATAGTGGTAACAAGAGACATGAAAGGGTTATGAGAACGGAGATAGTGGGAGATCAAATAAAAGATAACAAAATATATACTCTGTTTAAAATGAATTTCAAAAAGAAAAAGTTAACAGTACAAGAAGGCATAAGCTCATTTGTTAAAAATAAATGTTAATGTTAAAATAAAGTGAATGTTAATGTTTAATTATTTGACCAGTCTTACATACCTATATCTGTTAATCTGAACAGATTTGATAATAAAAATATGTAATGTAGCAACCAGTGTTAAATTTTTATTCTTGATTTGAAATTCTGCACCGTATGTATTGTATGTTCTTTAAGATTTATTTTTGATCATTTATTTATTTATTTGGTACAGGGTCTTACTATGCAACTTGAAGTCCTAGTGATCCTCCTGTTTCAGCCTCCTTAGTACTGGGATTACAGGTTTGCACCATCAGTCCCAGTTTCAGTGGCTGGCAGGGCCCAGGATTCTGGGGCCAGTATGGCATGTGGTACCAGGAATTGAAGTTGGGTCCGTGAGCTTGCCAGGCATGCACTTAGACTGCTGAGCTATCTCCTTAGCCCGTATTGTTGCATGTTACTCTGTTTCTGTCTTTGTGGTTGCTATTTGTTTTTGTTCTCACTCTTTACAGTAATAATTTTAAAAAAGATACCAAAATACAGTTAGGTAGGGGGAATAGCTGCAAATATTCTGCAGTGTAGAAGGGTGGCTACAATTATTATCTCTTTTTATAGAACCAGAAGACAAGAGTTTGAAAATTCCTAACACAAATGAATGATAAATTGTTTAAGAAGTTAGAAATGCTGATTGCCCTGATCATTATACATTGTGTGAATCTATAGAGTTATCATATTGCACCATGCAAATATTTACAATTTTCAAAAAGTATGATAATTGTGGAAAAAAGTTATTTCTCTTGCCAAGCATGCATGATTCTCAGAAATTCCCTGCAGATCATTCTACTTGTTATTGTGGAGGTTTGTGATTTGCTGGGGCTGCCAAATAGAGACTACAGAACTCGCTGTGGTGGGCTCCTGCTGGGTTTGTCCTCCAGTTCAGAGCAGACTCTAGATACTTGTGTTATATTTATTTAGTATCTTCTGGGTGGTTGTGAATGGTTGTTTATTGATTATGTATGATTGTCATGTTTTACTTGGAATTTTATACATTATAAAGATGACATAATATTAAATACAGTTAATAAATTATAAAAATCAAGTAAACAAATAGAGAAAAAAATATCTGTTTCCAGGAAGAATTATCACTTCTGGTATTATTCTCCTTCTTTACTTTGCTCCTGCTGTTTTTTCCCTTGGCAAGCTACGATGAGGCAGTTTCTCATGAAGCCTTCTCATGCAACTGGAAAATTCCCACAGCTCCAAGGCCAGCTCTCTCAGCCACACAGCTTTCTGAAAAGGTTTCCATTCAGAGAAAATGGCAATGTGAAGGAAGTGAGCAAAACGAAGTCCCCTTCTTTCTTGTTTGATGGTTATGCAGATTTTAAAAATATATCATCAAAGAAAAAAAAAACTTTACAAGGTGTTTTAGTTATATCAATATAAATTCTAGAAATTTGGCTAGAATCAGTGTAAGGTTTAGCTGTATTTGTATAAATTCCAGAAGTTTGCCTTAGACGGGATCTCAAAGGTGAGTTTATGAATCCATTTTTTCAGTGAAACGCATTCATCCCCTGTGACGGGTCAGTGCTCCATCCTAAAGTTCAACTGGACCAGTTACCTGTGCTCAGAGAATCTCCACCTCACCTCACTAAGGTCTCTGTAATCCAAGACCTCAAGTGACATAGATCATAATCTCAGTTCTCCTAAGAAAATTTATTCTCTGGAGAAGTAGACAATGTAAACAAAATCAGAGCACACTGACTGTGAATGAGAATACATCTGAGCTTGCCCAACACCCTTAATAACTGTTTTCCAACTTGCCACACAGGCCTGGTCCTTTCCTCCTGATCTAGTATCTACATGAATCATAAGCACACTACAGATCCTTGGGGAACATATATTGCACATACCTGTTCACATGCATGTGGATATGCTCTTAGTATATTTATATACTTATATATAATTTCTAAGTCAGTACTTATTAATCATGGAAAGATGCTTATATCTAATCATCTAAATTATGTCAGTGTACTAGGTATGTGTACCTTGCCCAATACCTTATTTAGTTGTATAAGATAAATACAATATTGTGCTCATTTCATGCGATGCAGAAAGAGAAGCTTATAAAATCAAGTTGCCTGTGCTCATACAGCTACGAAGGGGTTCATTTCTGGGCTTTTCCAATTCCATGATTTTAATCTCATTTTAATAATATTAAGCCTAACTTGCCTTTTAAAGCATTTCTACTGTCTTTTATTTTATTCCAGGTGTCAATTACTCATGTAAGCAGATTTAGTCTACTTTTTGAAATGATTTTTCAGGAAGAGTTGGATTGCTCCCAGCTTGTTTCTTAATCAAGGAAAAAGAGTGAAAGATCCTATTTTGGAACTCAATCTTCTAAACATACCACAAATTGATTGGTTTATTATGGTTCCACTGGGGAAATAGAAAAATAAATGCGTTTATTGTTCTTCTGTTTCCTCCTCCTCCTTGACTTAACTTTGGAAACAGCACACACTTTGGTCATACTATTATTCAACTCTGACTGCTCTTTGTCTCCTTGGCTCTTCCTAATGTTACACATAACAGCAGTGGGGTAGGTGTTTGTAGCTACCAGAGAGGCCGCTGAGATTTTCCTTAGCTGTTCTCTTTCTTTTGTTAAATCACTCTATCATGTTTACATCTTGTACTATGAATAACCACTAAGAAGACAACAATATGCAATGTGTTAATTATTGAAACTGCCCTATTAGTCGGTTTTAAAACTGTCTCATTGCTATTTGTTTCTCAATAAAATTAATTAAAAAATAACTTTCTTTTATGTACTTATTTTACCTACTCCAATTTTCAGATCAGGCATCTTCTTTATGAAACTATCCAGGGTAATCATACTTCTACTAGGCTAGAACTGTATTTTGAGCATGCAGTTGGCCCTTTTGCTCTCTGTATCTGTAGATTTTGTATCTACCAATTCAACCAAGTAAAGATTGAAAATCTTTTAAAAATATATACCTACTGAATATGTGCATGTTTTTTTTTGTTTTAGTCAATACAGTGTATTTACATAGCATTTGCATTATAATAGTTGTTGTAAGTAATCCAGAGATCACTGAAAGTGTACGCAGAGGTTATATTAAAACATTTTGCCATTTTATATAAGGGACTTAAATATCCATGGATTCAGCTCTCTAAGGGGTACTGGAACAAATTCCTCATGAATGCCAAGGTATGGTTGTATATTGTTAGGTTTAGAAATAATTTTTTAAAAGTGAGTAATATGTTTAACAACTAAAAATAGATTCTTTTTAAGGATACAGAGAAAATTATTGTAATTGACCATATTCTCCACTCAAAATAAACAAATATTTCAAAGGTTTAAAATCTCACAGAGCCTGGAAGCACAAGCACCCAGGTCCAATTCCTGGTACTGCACGCCATGCTGCTGTGCTGGCCACCGAAACTGGGCACAGTGGCACATGCCTGTAATCCTAGCTCTGGGGAGGCTGAGTCGGGGGATCACTGAGTCCAAGCTGCATCGCAAGACCTTGTACCAAATAAATAAATAAATAAATAAATAAACAAACAAATAAATAAAATATTTTTTAAAAATCTCACAGAACGTGTTCCCTGTCTTAGTCACTTTCTCCTCACTGGGTCCTGATGCTTGATGTCTATGACAACACAGGAGAGGGTTACTTGGGCTCACAGTTTCAGAAATTTCATTCCATCATTGGCAGATTCAAATGTAGAAATGGCCTGGAAGAAGAAAGCTGCTTATGACGTGGCTATCAGGAAGCAGAGAGTGAAGGGAGGAGCCACGGAGAGAGAAACACTCTTCCAGGTCTTGTCCCAAGGACCCAAGCCTTCTCACCAAGCCCCTCTTCCTAATAGCACATTCAGCTGTTAAGTAACCAGTGGATCAATCTACTGCTGAGTAAATGCTCCCATAATCCCATCACTTTCCAAAAGCCCCCACCTCTGAGCACTACTTGGGAACATTCCAGGTACTTGGGAACATTCTAGATCTAAACCCATTAGCACCAAACACAGTATAATTTAGCCAGAAATTAATAACATAAAGGGAACTAGAATTTTTTCAGTACTGGAGGTTAAATAATAAAGTTCTAAATAAGCTATGAAATTTTTTAAAAAATCAAAATACCTTAAATCTCATAATCCTGTGAAAGAAAAATCTCACTTCTTTATGTCTAATAATTTACCAAATCAAGAAGAATCCTTCTTCAAAATAGATTTTGTTTCATCATTCTCTTTTTAGACCATCATTATATTATCAGTACATCCCACAGGTATTTTATCTGGCTATTACTATGTGCTACATACTATGCTGTCTTAGTTAATTCTCATTACAAATATATATGATGAGTCATGTTATTGTCTACCCCCTTTTTGATTATGATGAGCTAGTTTCAAAGAGGCTAAATAACTTTCCTAAGGTCATGTAGTCCAAAGGGGCAGAGCCTAGGCTTGGATCCAGTGTCAGACTTCAAGTGTAAAGCTGAAGGAGCAATGTAGGGTATATCCATATTACTTATACTGAATCTCCAGTGTCTTAGATATAGCAGGGCTTAGCATCAGTGTGAATGATTTAGACTGAAAGTAATAGGGTATTCTACAATAATTACACTCATTAATTATACCAATACACATACAGAGTATTGGTAATACAGACTATTCTACAAAAATTATATCAATCTTACATTAGGATTCCAGAGGTAGGTGATTCAAGATAGTGTTAGTGGTTAAACATTCTTACCAAAAAATCATCACCCTACCTCACTGCCCTCAGTTTCTACACTTTATAAAGTTGTATAATACTGTACCAGCTCAGCATCACATTCTTTTTTTTTCCATTTATTTTTATTTTATTAAAATACAAATGTCAATCAGACAGTTTCAAAACACCTTAACCATACAGAGTCGATGAATCAATACATTGCAAACTGTTTTCATAACGCTTTGGTATTGTACAAGGTGCTTACATGATATTATATTTACAGGTTTTTTTATAGCTGAATTATATCAAAAATTCAATAATTATTTACCTAGTGGATGACCATAGCACTAAAAGCCGACATAATATCCTGTCCAACCACAACTTGATAAAAGCCATCTATGACAACCCAAAAGCTCATATAATCCTAAATGGGGAAAAACTGAAATCTTTTACTCTTAAATCAGGTACAAGACAAGGATGTCCTCTATCACCCCTCCTATTCAATATAGTGTTGGAATCCTTAGCAACAGCCATTAGAAAAGAGGGAGAAATAAAGGGAATAAGAATAGGAAAAGAA
>PVKA01025128.1:0-22822 GCA_004027165.1 Ctenomys sociabilis
ATTTGCTCTGCTTTTGTGTCCTGTATTGGTGGAGAGACGAAGGGCTCCTTTAACAAATCACTTTGGCTCAGGGGCTCTCCTTCAGCAGTTGGACCACCCTGGGTGTGTGCTGTAGCCTGAGATTGTACCTCTCCCTTCATTTTCTCCCTCTTCACATCCAGGTGCCCACCTGACCTGCAGCATTGAGCTCTGAAGCTCTGGCTGCTGCCTCCTGCCCACTTGTGCACATCTACTAGAACTTTGGTGTCTGCTTCTCCGAGGACCACATCAGCCTCTTCGCTGCTGGGGTACGGAAGCTGTGTACACACTGAGACTGAGGACAGCAGTGACTGGTGTTAGATGAGCACATACTGTGTACCACCTGTGTTTCATTTATGCCTTAACGGCTGCAGGAGGAAGGTGCTCTGGCCATCCATTTCACTAGAGAAGCACAATTAGAAAATGACTATGGTTTCTGCACATTTTTCTTGAAACTTCTTTTACCCAATGTGTTAAATTCACTATAAGCCACTGAGTCAGGCACAAAGTCCCTTTTTGTTGACGATTGTGGCCCCTGCTTTGACCTTCACATTGTGCCCACATGTACAAGGCTCTTTGATAAATGCTTGCTGCACTAGCAGATGAATAAATGAGCAGCAAAAGAGCTGTTACCAATGGCCAGGTGGCTTTTGCACATCGCAAAAAGACTACAAAGAGAAGATACCTTTGTCTGAAAGTCCCCAGGCCTGACAAAACATGAAGGTGTGAATTTCTATATTTATTAAACATAGCTTGTCTTCCTTTCTCTTTCACACACATTCACTGCATCCTTGGGCAATGAATAGAGGATGGAAAGAAATAGTCAAAGCTCACAGGAGGATTCCCGGCTCTGCCACTCACAACTTTCCCAGCCTCAGTTTCTTTATCAATAAAATAGTTCCATTAGTGTCTACCTCATCAGGTGTTTGGCGGAGAAGACTGAGTGGGCCACGTGGGCGCATGCTCCTGGCAGTGCCTCTGGTCACCCACAGAGGTGGACGCAAGCCCTTGCTGAGCCTGGGCTGTGTGGGCGGGCATGGTGGCCACGGGGGTAAAGCATTAGGAAGCCCAGGGCTGGCGCCTGCCCCTCCCCACAGCCGTGCAGTGGCATTCTGCCAGCCCTCACAGCCGGTGGTGTCTCAGCCCCTGGCTGTCCCAGTTTCTGCTGACAGCAGAGGGGCCATGCGTGAGTCACCGCATCACCCCGGGTTTCTGCAGCTGCTCTGGGCTGCCGGGATTAGGAATTGGATCACAGCATCAGGAGCCCTGGAACTCAGGCCTGGCTGTCCTGCTGCAGGAGACCTCGGCCCCAGCTGCTCCACCTCATGGGACCCTTGCTTCAGAGACTGGGAAACTGAGGCCTAGAGAAAAAGAAGTGATTTTACCAGAGTTATATTCAGACTTAGTGGAATCCAGTATCTCAGTTCTGTGTCAAGGGCTCATCCATTCTCTGGATTTTCAGTTCTAAAAATCTCCCTGTCCTCTATCTCCCATCTCACCCTCAAGAGGAGAGGGCTCAGCTCCTTAAAGTTCTCAACTGGGTCGCAAGGCAGCCTCCTCGAGCCGATTCTTTTCACAGCAGCCAGGTGGGTTTTTTCAGTTATAAAAAGTAATTGACATGGTGGTACACACCTGTAATCCCAGCTACTCAAGAGGCTGAGGCAAGATGATTGAGAATTGAAGGCGATCCCAGGCAACTTCATGACACTATCTTAAGATAAGGTAAGATGGGACAGGAGAGGATAGGATAAAATAAAATAAAATAAAATAAAATAAAAATTTTTAAAAGGCCTGGAGGTGTACCTCAGTGAAAAGCCTGGGTTCCATCCCAGTATTGCAAAAACAAAATAAAAATAATGTAGGTTATGTCATTCCCTTCCTCCCTTCCAAAGTTTTCCATCTTAGTATAAAAACTGGAGCACTTGACCCAGAGCCATCAGCCCCGGCCCAGCCACTGGATCCTCCATATATGTGGGTAAATCCTGTCCTGCTGGCCTCTTCCTTTGTCTGCTGGAGCCCACATGAGTCACACCTGGTGCCTGCGTGTGTGCCAGTCCCTCTGCCTGAATGCTTGTCCCCAGCATCCTCAGGACCAGACACCTCAGTCCTTCCATCTCAGCCAGCAGAAACCAGGGAACCTGGCCCGGCATTCCCAACACACACTGCCTTGTCCCTCAACGCACGGCCTCCCCAGGAGTGGTCGAGTTCCTTGGCTGGCTTGCTTGTCCCTGTGGCCTCCAGAGCATGTGCTTCTTGAAGGCAGGGGCTTATCCTGCCAGTGCCTGAGCTCTCAGCTCAGTAAATACTGTGTGAGTGAGCAGAGAAATGAATGAACTAGTGCAAAGTCTGAGCCATGGTGCTGATGGAAAGGGACCCTCCTCAGGAAAATTTGCCAATGAAATAGTCTGCCTTTATTTCCTCCCTCAGTCGATTCATGACACTACAGTCTTCCTTTCTCCTAGCCCCACTTCCAGCTTCTAGTGGCCTCACATCTGCTGCTTGCTCTCTCCCATTACTGACATACCTCCTATTCTTGGAAAACCAATTCACACTTGGGTGCAATAACGAGGCACTCCTATTCAAAGAGAATTTTTATTTTTAGTTGTCTTCATAGGTTAAAGCCAAAGAAATGAATAGTTAATGGTGAATAGTAGAACCCGGAAGGCTGTCTGGCTCCCCTGAAATTATATTCAGTATGCAGCCCTCCATCTCAGTAGGAGCTGAGTGCCCCCTGCCCAGGTCAGGCCCCGTTACACCATTTTCTCGATGGTGCCTGTCTTGGTCACCTCGTTCCCCTCCCTCACCCTGCACTTTCCCAAGATAAATCAACCAGGTCAGTCAACACGTTTTGATGAAAAAGAAACAAGTTAGTCTTTTGACTTGACAAAGTGGGCCTTTCTGGAGGCAGAGGGGCTGGGGCAGTCGGGAGCGTGTGGAATCAGCACTGACAGGCCATAACAAGGCCCCTTTTGTGTTCTGGGACAAAGATAGAGTGTCCTGGCAAGATGGACCAAGGCTTTTCCAATGCCAGCTTCAGCCACTGGGATTGGCTGGCAATCAGTCAAGGCCACCCCGTGACTGGGTGGCCCAGGCTCCAGCCACGAAACCACCTCCACCCTCCCCTTGGCAAACAATTCATTGTGGAAGAAACAAGTTAGGCAAGCAGACCAGCCCTCCTGTCTTGGCCACCCAGTCCTCTGACAGTGGAAATTCGTTTGTGAGGCTGAGGGTCCCTGCATCTACCTTTTCCACAGCCCTTGGAGGTGAAAATTTTGGGTTTGGATACAGGTTAGGTGGCCCTGACGGAATCACCCCACCGCTGGGAGTCTTCATTTACCCTTATGCAAAAATAGTAATAGTTCATCTGTAGCTGTTCACATGCCTGGTACAGAGAAGGCAATTTAGATGCTATGATGCACAGCTCCTTGATTTGCATGTCATTTTACATCTATTATCTCTTTTGAAGCTTAGAATGTCTCATTCAGAGATACCAACTTTGAACCTCTGTGGAGTAGAGATACTCTGGAGGGGAATCCAGTAACACTGTCAGTGGCTCAGGTTGGCAGAGTTAGAGGGAGATGTGCTGTGGCCTGCATAGCTCTTAAAATCTGGGAGGGGGTAAGGAAGGATGGAAAAATAAAGATAAGGGCCAGAGAGCTGAGGAGCTCTCTCTGGGGTCGGGGAAAGGTGATGCTCAACCACCCACATGGTGTTCTCAGCTACCATGGTAGCATCTATACATTAGGCAGGTTGGTGTCATGCAACACCACTTTGCCTAGCAACCCATTGCTTGGATTGTCTCAGGGTCCACATGGATTGCCTTGGGCTTTTTGTTCTTAGAGGGGCTTTGCCTTGCCCCCTACCTCTGTGTGATGAATTTCCAACTTCAGCTGCTCCCTAAATAGATGATAAGAGATTCTCCAAGGTGAAAACACCGAAGACCCGCAGTGGGCCATACTCTCTGGCTTTTGCCTATGCTGTGCCCTCTGCAGAGAAGGCCCTTCTTTACCCTCCCCAGGTGGTACTACCTTGCTTTTAAGACAGCTTGACCTAAAGAAGGAGGAAATTCACTTTTATGTTTTTGTACTGGGAACCTAACTCAGGACCTTGTGCTTGCCAGGCAGGTACTTATGCTGCTGAGCTATCTCCCTGACCCAAAATTCACATATGCTTGGTAAATTTTTTGTGTTGTTTAAAATTTTTGCCACATGAAATTTTTAAAAAATGGATCTGTTCTGTTGAATGGTTTATTCGTCTGACAGATATTTATTGAGTACCTACTGTCTATCAGACTCCATTGCCAGACCTTGTGAGCCAAGATAGAAGAGGTGCTGGTCCCTGGGTGCAGCGATTGAGGAGCCTCAAGGCATGGCAGGATCTTTTGGTTCCAGCCACCCCAACTTGGGATCTGTGTGGGAGTGTTCGGATTTACACAGCCTCACAGGTGAGCCTAGGGGCTGGTCTAGAGGAGAACATGGTTGAAGGGTGAGAAGGAACAAATCATCAAGATGTTCATCTGGTGGCTGCAGGTACCAGGGAAAAAAATCAACATAGGGAACAGGGTCTATCAGGGGAGGTTGCTATTGGAGACAGGCCAGTCCTGGGGGTCACATGCGGGGAGGAGACATTACTGCAGGGAGAGACTCAGAAAGAGACAGAATGACTCATAGGAAACAAGGTAGGGGTTGGGGGACACAGTTCTCTGAACCAGAAAGTGCAGGGTCCGTGGATGAGAGTGGCAGCTCCTGAATAGGTAAGGCAGATGTAGGGCTGGAAGTTGCAGTGGGATGGGAGGTGGTGGTGGGGGGGGCATCTTGTGGTCTGCCAGGCCATGAAAAATTCAACACAATCTCCCTTTTCTCCAGAGACCTAGGTGGCAAGGAAAACCTGTGACAGTGTGCTCAGAGTGGGATCTGTATCGCTCTCTTCTTCTCTTTCCCTCCCAACACATAGAAGCAGAGGGTTTTGGGAAGGCTGGCCGTGGTAGCACAAGAGGTCAATGATTTCCACCCAGGACTTGGTAAAGATGTGGCCTCTATGAGGTGGGCAGCTGGGCCTGTGTGGCCTGGGTCCTGGGGTACACAGACCTGTTGGGGGGAGGGGGCTGTGGCCAGATGCAGTGTAACTAGCCCTGAGCTCTGAGTTTGATGACTAGCCCGTGGCCTTGCTTTGTCAGACAGAAATTCTGGGCCCTTAAAATCCCAGAGTTTCTGATATTAAAGTAATAATTTAGAAAGTTATCTTAGAGTATTGTGTTCACCTAACATAGAAGTGTCATATTGTGTGAGCCACCTAGATTAGGGTGTTGTGTTTCAGTGTCTTATGATGTTGTACTAGGATACTATGTAACACTATGTGTTAGAAGAGTATGTTGTTTTTGAGAGTTAGATTGAAATTTGGTTAGAATTGTGCTAAAATGTGTAAATTAGAATATTAATCTGCTAGTACATTATATTTGAATGCAACATTGTAATAGTATATTCAACCATTACATTAAAATACAATCTCGATATTATATTGAAATGTTTTGTTAGCATGTTCTCTTAAGGCGGTATGTTCAATCTTGAATTGAAGAGCCAGCTTGGTGGAATTGTGGGGTGCTCTGGGGGAGGGTGAGTCTGGATTTGGGTTCAGCTCTAGCACTGACTCCTGCAAGGTTGTTCCCCTGCTCTGGACCTCAGTTTCCCATTTTTACAACAGGGACTGAGGGACAGTGTGGTCTCCTTGGCCTCTCTCCATTGTGTGTTAATGAGGCTCTGATTGCCTTAGCTTCTGCCCTGGCAAGAACTGAGAATTCTTCTCAACAATGAGTTTCATCTTATCAGGGAATAATAAATAGTTTCTGGGGGTAAACAGCTTCCTCACTGACAGGCAAAGTAGGGGATTAGCCACCAGCGAGAACCAGGCCCTACAGCCTGGAGTGGAGGTGGGGGCTGCCTTCCAGCTGACTGCTCACTCCTCCCTAAGACTCCACTCCAGCTTCCTTCCCGGAACCCAATTTCAACTGCAGTCCAGCCCAACCCAACCCAGCTCACTCTGGGATCTGTGGCTGACACAGTGCTGGCTGTGACTATTGAGGAAGTACTAAACGCTGAGCTGCTCCGCCTACATCCACTCCTCAGCCAGACCCCCATTATCTCAGTTCTGCCCCTTCCCTGTGTGGGTCAGTCCCCTCCAGAAGTAGACCTTGAACAGGTGGCCAGATCCAAAATATCCTGGACCTTTCCTCCCTGGGAAAAGAAGCTGTGGAAAACCGCGCTCTCACACATGCTCAGAGTGCTTGTCTTGGTTGGGTTTCTGTTGTTATAGCAGGACCCTTTAGCCTGGGTGATTTATATAGAAATGAATTCATGAAGCCCGCAGTTCTGGAGGCAGGGAAGTTCAGCAGTGTGACAACGGCATCTGCTCAGCTTGCTGTGAGGGCCTTGTGCTGCTCTGTTTGGAGAAGAAATAGTAAGTAGGGAGCTGCAGAGCAAGGCGGGCACAGGGGGACTGCGTGCTTCAGAACAGCATCCTCTCATGATAACTCATCTTCTCTGTGGGAATGGCACTTGCTCTGTCATGCACGTGCTGTCCCAGCCCAAGCACCAAAGCACCTACAGGCTCTGTCATGTCTCTGTGTTACTACTTGGAGTAATGACACAGAGACATGAAGTCTTCAAATGAATATCAGTGTGACAAGCCATATCTAAATGTGCTCTTGTCCCTTTCCCTTGTGACCATATTTTCCAGTGCAGAACTTGGGGGAGGGTTTTGACCTTCTTGTGCACAGTGAGCCTGCATTTGAGACAACACCTGTCAGGCATTTAGTTCAGCACAAAGCAACTGTCAAGTGTCCTCCCCGAGCTTGTGAAAGCAAGGTCTTCCAGGCTAGGGCACTCCCCCAGGTACCCTAAGCCTCAGGCTTGGTGTCTGGCCTCACCCTGTGGCATGCCCCACCTCAGGCAGTAGTAGCCATATTTCACAGCCTTCCTGAGATGAAAGAGAAAATCCACAAAGCAAGAAGAAGCAGGAGTTCTTGTGGTGGGAGGTTTTCTTAGGAAGCTGGAGTAGGCTTGAAGGATTAAATTTTTTTTATTAGTACATATTTACAGTCTATGCAGTTTATAGTCATCTTGGAAAGTAGTTACATATGTACATATTATAGTTTGTTTCCTCTTTTTAAAAATCTCTTCCTTCCTTGATTTTCCCTTCTCCTTCCAATTTCCTTATCCCATTTTTCATTCTTTTTTTCAGTAAGGTGGGCAGGGTCTTGTTGTGTAATTCAGGCTGCCCCTGAACTCACTATGTAGCCCAGGCTGGCTTTGAACATGTGGCAGTCCTCCTGCCTCAACCTCCTGAGTGCTGGGAGTATAGGTGTGCACCACCACACTTGGCCCATTTTTCATTTGTGTTGATATTACTAACCTTAGCTTGTGCTATGACATATAATGTTTACATTGATTTTGAGGTTATTGGGTTCCTAAATGCGGCACATCCTCACAGTACTTACTTTCCACTCCCTTTCTTCTCGCTCCTCACCCTCGTTCCTTTGGTCCAAACCTCCTTACCTCTTTCTACCCATCCTTTGCTATTCTCAGCATTTGTACTCTGACTCACTGAAGTGAGGGGTAGCATATGGTATCTAAGCTTGGGTTTACTTTACTCAACATTTTCCAGGTGCACCCATTTTCCTACAAATACATCAGATTTTTCATTCTTCATAGCCAGATAATATTCCATTATATACAGAACAACTTTTCTTTATCTGATGGTCTGCTAATGGGAATAGGCTACCTCTAGGATTTAGCTAGTGAGCACTGTGCTGCTGTACACACTGGTGTACCCGCATCACTGCAGTGTGATTACTTAAGCACTTTGGGGAGGACATCTAGCAAGGGGATCACTGTGGAATTTCCAATTGTGGCTCTTCAGGAAATATTGACTTCCATAATGGTGATACTAGTTTATGTCCCTACCAGTAAAAAAGCTTTTTTTTTTTTTTTGTCTTTTTTGAGACAGGGTCTCACTGTGCAGTTCAGGGTGGCCTTAAGCTCACTTTGTAGCTCAGGATGGTCTCGAACTCACAACAATCCTCCTGCCTCAGCCTCCCTAGTGCTGGGATTGCAGGCATGCGCCACCACGCCCGGCTCTAAAAAAGCTTTTGGATAGCAAAATATTCATCAGTAGAGTGAAAAGACAATGTACAAAATGGGAAAAAAATTTTTCCAGCTACTCCTTAGACAGAGAACACAAAGAACTAAAAAAATTAAATTAACTAAAATTAAAGATCCGGACAAGAAATGGGCAATAGAAACAAACAGATACTTCACAAAGGAAGAAATACTGATGGTGAACAAATATGTGAAAAAAAGACTCAAGATTGCTGGTCAATAGAGAAATGCAAATAAAATAGCCTTAAAATTCCATCTTGGGTAGGAGAGATATCTCAGTGCCTTAAGCACCTGCCTGGAAAGCACAGGGTCTTGAGTTTGATCCCTGGTACAAAAAAAAATTCCATCTAACTCCAGGAAGAATGGCAGTGATTAAGGAATCGAACAATAACAAATGATGGCGTGGCTGTGGTGGAAAAGGGACCCTCTTTCATTTGTGGCACAATGGATTTTACTAAAACAAATCTCTGGATAGTTTTGAGGGCAGATGAGACCCTGGAACCTGGAGTTAGGAGGCTGGGCTGGGCTCCAACCCTACATTGCTTCACTGGCTGATCACCTGCAAAAGGGGCTTTCATTGGCACTTCTTCACAGGAATCCATTGAGAAGGTATAACTTATGTATCCAGAAAAGGCCTGAAGAAGCCTTGAATGGTGGGAGATAGAAAAAGGGAAGACAAAAAGGGGCAGCAGAAGGGGAGAGGACAGCTTAGAGAGATCACTTATGGGCAACGCCTATCGAGAAATAGTAAGCGGTTGAGTATGAACGCCAGCTATGCCATTAGCTTGCTGTGTGGCCCTCACCCCATCCGCTGTCCTGTCTGATCCTCAGTATCCTTTTAGGACACACCAGCTACTCAAACAGGACAGGGCTCCTTCCTTGAGCACCAGGAGGCCCTGCTGCAGAGCCTCCAGTCCTGGAGGCCTGGCCAGGGAGGCTGACTTGCCAATAGTTCTCAAGCATCTCCATTCCTATCTTTGTGATTGGCTCACAGAGAGCAAAGAAAGGGTCCCAAAATCCTCGAAGGTACATTTAGGAGAGCTGAGGACCCTCAGTGCCCAGTGCTCCTGCTTGGTGATTGTCCCTAGACCCTATTACTTTTCTTCATGGTGACCTCCTGGGGATACTGGCAATTGAACTAGAGGAAAGAAATTTGCAAACCAAGTCCAGTTCTTAGCTGTGAGAAACACAGAGGCCAGGAGCAGGATGGATAGTACATCCATCAGAGCTGGGCTGCTTGGGGCGTACACTCTTATGATTGGCAGATCTGTAAATAGCACCTGTCTCCTTCAGCTGCATTTGACTTAGAGCCTATTTTGTATGGCTGCGTTATTACAGCCACTCCAGAGCTCCTTTGGTTACTACTTGCATGGAATATCTTTTCCTATCCTTTCACTTTCAATCTATTCACATCTTTAGATCTAAAGTGAGTCTTGGGTAGACAACATATACTTAGATATTTTCGTAATTTAATTCATCCACCACTTTATTTGAAAGTGTAACCATTTACATTTAAACAAATTACTGATGATTACATTTGCCATTTTGTTCTTTGGTTTCTTCATGTTTTCTGCATGCCTTACAGTGTGTTTTGTACTTCATTTCCTTTACCACTTTGAGTTTAGTTGATTCTTTCTAGCGATGTGTTTTATTCCCTCTTCACTTCCTTTTGTGCATATCTTATAGATATTTAAGATATGTTCTGTGAGCCATAGATAGAAATGTTCTACTGATAATTAGAAATATCTGTAAGATACATATATTTCTTTATGGTTATTATAGGGATTACATACATGTTATATTTACAGTACTCTTATTTGAATTGGTACCAATTTAAATTTCAGTTGCATGAGAAATTCTATTCCTGTCCAGTTCTTCTATCTCTTACTTTATATTATTGATATAAAAATATGTCTACTACACACCTACTAACATAGATTTGTAATAATTTTGCCTTCATTATTCATTGCTTCTATTTCTTTGTTGACCATATTATTTTGTTAGTATATCTGTCTCCTCATTCCCTTTTCTGTTTCCCTTGAACTCTAGAAGCATATTTTATTTTTATTTTTTTTACTTTATTGAGAAACAAATATCAATGAGACAGTTTCAAAACTGATTAATAGGACAGTTTCAATAATCAATACATTGTACATTGTTATCATCTTAGTAGTTATCCATAGTACAAGATGCAGACAGGATATCCTTTCCAAACACTATTAGTACAAATCTTTCTTCTCATTGAATTAAGAGAAAGTAGCTGTATATCTATCCTAACTATTCTGTATATACAGATACAAAATGGTCCTTCCTTTGTATCCCCTTTTTTTGTTTAGTCCTATCAGAGATGGATATTCCATTGGCATCTAAATACTATAGGTATGTGAATTCAGCAAAACAATCCAACACAGTCCAGCAGTCCATAATAGTAGTGGGTTATCCACAGGCCTGGCAATGTTAGAAGTTGTTGACTCGAGCCTTTCACAGAAAGCTAAACTCATTTTTTTTTTTTTTTTTTAGCAGACCCAGGGATTGAACTCAGGCTCTTAAGCTTGCCAGGGAAGTGCTTATTCTACTGAACCATCTCCCCTACCCCAAAGTGTTTTCTTTTTTCTTTTTTTTTGTGAATCTGAAATTGAACTCAGTCCCTTACAGTTGCCAGGCAAATGCTTATTCAACTGAGCTATCTCCCCAGCCCTAGGAGCATATTTTAGACAGTTGTTTTAAAGTCTTTCTCCAGTAAGGCTAACTTGACTTCCTTGGGGACAGTTTTGGCTAATTGCTTTTATTCTTGTGCCTGAGCCACATTTTCTGTTTCTTATGATTGTTTTGTTGCAAATTGGGTGATTATTAAAACACTCCCTGCCCTGTCTGTCATACAGTAAAGCTTAAAGTTCCTTAGGTGTTTTCTGAGAGGTGTCCTGCCTGAGTCTGCAGGTGGCTTCCCCAGCTGCACTCCCCTCAGGGGCTTTGAGAATCTTAATTTTCCAGAATCTTCCTCCAGTCCCCAGGGATACTCTACTGAATCTCTTGCCTTAAGTGCCTCGCTCTGTTGTCTCCGGAAGCTTTCATCGGCAGTGCCCACCACAGCCCCCTGCCTGAGATGGGAGTTAGAATAAATGGACTGTAGTCTTTCAGGCAGTGCTACCACAGGCTAGAGTGAGTTAAGTCACTCTCTTTTTGGTTCAAGGGAGGAGAATAGGGACATGGCTGTTGCCTCCTCCAAACCCAGGCAGTGGCTATGGCAGGGAAGGGTGGGATTTTAAAAAGTACAAATGTAGAACTTGTTTTTGTTTGTTTGTTTGTTTGTTTTTTTTGCAGAACCAGCGATTGAACTCAGGCCCTTGCTCTTGCCAGGCAAGTGCTTATTCTACTGAGCTATCTCCCTGGCCCCAGTGGAATTTTTCTTAAAGGTAGCCTTTTCTTAGTTGGATGTTCACTTGGATGCTCTAAACCTTTGGCTTCCAGAGCTTCTAGATCAGTTTATCTCATTTCTGGCTGTTTTAATGACACTTCTGTGCAGGACCAAGAGCTTGGAGCTTTCTACTAGCTTTCACTGGCTACTGTTGCTTTTCCAGAGGACATCAATTTAGAAATATTTAAATGCATTCACTACAAGGAAAAGACAGTTTTGCTGCCACAAGGAAGATGCCATGGATCCCTGGGATCTGAAAAGAGATGACTTTTCAGCTGAAAGAGCAGAAGGAAGAATCTAGGTGAGAAATTACAGAAAGAACAAGAGCAAAGCTCTTGAAGTGGAAAAGAACTTGGCTTGTTCTGGGTTTCACTGGAACGATGATGTGGCCAGAGCCTGGGAAGGACCAGAAAGAGCAGTCTGGGATTTCTTCTGACTCGGCTTGGAACCCAGGGAGGGTTTCAAGAACTAGAGAGCACTTGTGGGGTTTGTTTCACATGATGACACTGCTGTGTAGACGAGGCCTAGAGTGGAAGTAGACAAGTGCAGGGGTCTGGTGGAGATGTCTGGCTGAAGCCAGAGCCTGGGAATTAGGTGTATGCCTAGCAGGTGCTGAAGGAGGAAGGCAGCTCCATGGGAAGAGCCTGGTGTACCCCCCAAAGACTTTCAAGGTGGGCCAGGACACAGTCCAAGCCAAGCCTCCCTGAGCCAAGTCTTGGAGTAAGTGAAAGGGGCAGGCACACCTTTGTCTTCTTTTTTGGGGGGAGGGGGCAGGATCTTATTATATATCCCCAGACTGGCCTTGGACTAGTGGTAATCTTCTTGCCTCAGCCTGGGGTTGCAGATACACACCATCATCCCAGGCCCCATAGGCTTTTGGAGTTCAGGCCTCTGCTTTTCCTGCTTTTCCCAGATAGCCTTTCGGCAGGGAAAGGAGGACATGCTGAACCAGCCAGTTTCTGAAAAGTTTGTCAAATGGGAACTGGTCAGTCAAGATGGGCAAGTGGGGCCCAAGGGAGTCATGTGGCTGTGGCCTCCCAGATTTTGATTCCCTTTAGTGAGATGAGTCAGAGACTGAGCCACTCAGTTCCCACTGATAATGAGGCTTCAGCATTCCCTGTGTGGCTGAGGTTAAGCACAGGCATTACAAGGTGGAGCTGCTCTGGCCAGAGTCCTGACTCACAACGTGATGCTATGTCGGCTGCTGCCCCTCTGAGCCTCAGTTTCCTCATTCTTCCCACTGAGGTGATAATGGGCCCCAGGGCACAGGTTGTCATGAAATATGTGAGGTGATGTGCAGAAGGCACTTAGCACAGAATCTGACTTGTCAAAAGTGCTCAGTCATTGACCTTTGCAATGAGATTGCTAATCACCGTGGTAACTGCAATTATCAGGGGATCTCAGGTATGATTTTCAGCACCCAGCAGAATCAGTCTAGCTTGTTCCTATTTTGGAGAATGTCCCAGTGTACCTCTTTCCTGTTCTTTTTATCCTAGCCATGGATCCCACCTGGTCTTGGACCTCCTGGTATGTCTGAAGTCCAAAGTAAAATGTCAGAGTGACAAGGAAGGACAGAGAACCTACAACAGGGAAGATCATGAGGGATGAGTTCCATTCTCTGTAGGCAGGTGGCATTTGAGCTAGGCCCTAAGTCTAGGTTGGAGCAACTATGGCAAGGAGACAGGCAACAGGATGGCACTGTGGATAGGGGAAGAGCTTTGGCCTAGGTTGGAGGATGGGAAAATGTCTTATAGCTTTTCAGTAAACAAAGAAGAAAGACTCATTTTACCCACAGTGAGGAACTTGTGGTGGGAGGGTGGCTAGGAGGAAATGAAGTTGTGAGATCGTGGCTGCTCGTGGATGCCAGGGTGGGGAATGTGTTCTCCACCTTGGAGGAAGAGTAGTGAGACTCAAGGATTGTTTCTCCAGAAGGGAGGGGCATCCTCAAAGCAAGGCTGTTGGAAAACCATTTTGCTGGCTGCGTGTACACAAGAAGCTACTCTAAGCCAGGGCTACTGAAACTGCTTTGACAGGGAAAGTATGGAGGTGGGGAGAACCTGAGGGTAAAAGGTAGTTGAACCAAGTGTTGGTAACAAAGTCGAAAATGCAGAAGAGAGGGAAGATCCAAGGCTGTCGCCTAGCTCACCATCTGGGCAGCTGCATGGCTGGAATGAGGACCGAGAGTGGACGTGGAGGAGGGGTGAGGAGGAAGATGGCACCCAGGCCCACTCTGGATGCACCCATTGAGCAGTCTGCTGGCACCTACTTGGATGGTGGCACTGTATACCCATCTTAGAGAGCCTTGCCTGGATCGGGTTGGTGTGTAACCATGGCGTTACCCCTGAATGTGGCTGGTTTGTTGAGAGCACAGGCAGAGGTGAGGGTAAACAGGGGGTCTAGCTGCTGCTATCCTGAGGCTCGTGTGTGGCCTCAGCCTGGCTGGGCACAGGCTTGCCCTCATCTTCTTCCCACCCCACATTTCCTTTCTGGCCTTTCTTAGCTGTGTCATTTTAGGGAACTTGGAAACCAGGCCTCGTGTCTTTAACTACAGAATTATACACTCCAATGAGCCGGAAAGGGGTTTTGGAATAATTCTATTGAAAATATGTGGGTTTTTGCCTTGAAATGATCTTCCTGAAATTATCCCCTTTCTCTCTTTATAAATATTAAAAAGAAGGAATCAGAGCTTAGTTCTTTAAATCCCTATTCAGGGACTTTCTCTTCTGCCTCCTAGGAAAGCAACCATCATTTCTGAGGAAGAAAAAGAGCAGGCTGGCTCAGTTCTCTGTAACAGAATACCCCACTCCAACCCCAAATGAGCCAGATTAGTCTGAGGCTGATCTGGGATCTGGGCCTGGCTGGAATGTGTCTGTGTGATGTGTAGCAGTCAAGCAAGATCCAGGAAAGGTGGTAAGGTGAGGATAAAGAGAGAGAGGGAGAGAAAGAGAGAGAGAGAGAGAGAGAGAGAGAGAGAGAGAGAGAGAGAGAGAGAGAGAGAGAGAGAAGGAGGGGCAGAGGAAGAGAGGGAGAGAGAATTATGGAATCCATAATTCCATAAACTCCCCCAAAATAAAAATCTGCAGGAGGAAGAGAATAAGATATGTTCAAGGGTGAGACAGTTTCTGAGAAGGCTTTCCCAGGCAGCCATAATGGGTACAATAGGTACAGAGGGGACAGAGAAAATTCCCCTTCTCTTCGTCCTGACGTGTGACCTCGAGCCCCTCCAGGACTTCTGCCTGCCCAGCTGACCGAGTGCAGGTTGGACTCCATGCTCTGTGAGGGCCTTTGAGTCCCTGGTGTTCCCAGTTCTCAAAGTCTAGGATTGTAAGCAGTTCGACCTCAGAGCAGGGGAGGAGGGTGTCCCCGGCTCTCCCTGCCCTCCTGCCAAGACTGCGGCAGGAACAGAGGCTGCAGTCTCTGAAGGATCTGTCACAAAGCGCGGTGGTTGGTTACCGGTTACCACATAAGCCAAGCCCTTGATCTGCCGTGTTTGAGGAAACCCTTTGTTCCTTTCAACTTTCTATTCTCTCAACCAGGGCTGATGCAGGGGCTGGTGCAGTGAGTTTTCTCTTTCTTCCTTTTCTTTTTGGATTTTTAAAAATAACTGGCTTATGTGTTCAGGCAGTGTTCCAGAATTGAGTTCCCAGGTTGAGCTACAGGGCCAGGGACTCCCGCAGCCCTTAACCCCCAAAGGCCTGGGCAGAGGGAGTGCCAGAGGCTGAGGGAGGAGGGGAAGGGTACACAAGGATGGGGACAGAAATGTGGGCTCACACATCAAAGGCGGGAGGTTAGAAGGAAGGGCACAGGCGGAGCACTGGTTCTGGTCCTGGCTGCAGCACCCCAAGCTGGCTGAGCTCTGTGCACCTGGATCTCGGGCTCCAGTTTTCTTTATTATAAGGCTAGAGGCCTGGCAGACATGGCTCTCTCCTCCCTTGCACTGCGGGGGCCCTGAGAAGCCACTGAATGCAGTGCTCTGGGTATTTGCTACCAATTGCCCTTAGCCTGTAAAGTGGAGCCTGCCTCCCATAGCGGGATGAGACCGTCTCTGAGCGGCTGGCACGGAGGGCTGTGCAGTACATACTTGTGGGATGAATGGACACTTTTCCTTTTGGCTTCACTATGTGTCAGACATTGTTCTAAGTACTGCTCTTAAAGTGAACAAAATAAAAGTTCCTGACCTCAATCTAGCATGTGGGGGAGACGGGCTCTAGGCAAATATGCAGAGAAGTGTGTTGCGTGTCAGGCGGTGGTCAGTGCTACGAGGAGAAACGAACAAGAGAAAAACAGCAGGACGCGACAGCCTTTGCGTGTGAAAGGGCACGGAGTGGAAAAGATGCCGGGGTAAAGTCTTTTGAGGAGGGGCGTGGGGTAAAGAGCTCAACGGAGTGAGAGTGAGGGTCTCCTGGGATCCCATCCCCCTAGACTCTAAGTCTAAATTGGTCTGACTATAATATTTTAATTTCTGTTGAGTAAAATTCTAGAATCCCATGAATCTAGGAACCTAAAAGTTGAATAATAGATTTTTATTGCTCTCATATTCCATGACAATGATTCTACTATTCTGTGACTCTGAAATTCTAGGATTCACTGAAGCATCATTTTGCTTGAATAGACTAGGATTCATAGTCTACCCTCTCCCCACTACCCCTAGGAAACAGAGCTGAAAATAGAAACAGTCAAAACAACATACCATTCCAGCTCTAAGCGCCATAGTAAACAAATGGTCCAATGTTGCTCTGATGGTTTAATCGCTGCAGTTCCAGACAAGCCCATTCATGAAGGATCTTCAGTTGATGGAGAGCGCCTAGGGGGAGGGGTGACTTGTCACTGGCCCTGGGGATGGGCTGCACCCTCACTGTACCTGGGAGGCAGGCTGAATTTTAGCAGCCGAATCCAGGTGGGCTAGGACAGGTCCCTTTGACTTTGGGGACCAAGATGGTGGGCATGTTAAGTAAGAAGAGTAAAGAAATGTCTTTTTACAGTGGGGTATTTGAGCTGAACCTGAGGATTGGGGAGGATTCAAGACTGATGGCTGTGAAAGTGAGGTCCAGGCTAAAGAAAGAGCAGATTCAAAGATCTGAGGTGAGAGAGAGCTGGGCAGGTTTCCCAGATAGAATACAAGACAGCAAGGTGATTGGCAGGTCAGGGTTAGCAGCCGTGTCCTACAGGGGTTTGGAGGACAGGGTGAGGAATGTGGAATCTCCTAGAGGATTTGAACAAGGGAATGACAGGGTGTAATTACATATTTGAAAGATTGCTAAATTCTCTGAGTACGAAAGAGTACTTGAAGAAGGAATGGAAGCTTGAGGACCAGTGAGAAGTCATGATATTGGTCCCCGTGAGGATGAGGGTCCCACCTTGGGTTAAATGGTGGCAGGGGAACCATGCACTCATCTATCCCTTCTTTCTTCCTCCCTTTTCTTTTAACCCTCTATCCCTGTATCCTTCTCTCTCTCTCTCTATTCTCCTTCCCTCTTTCCTTCCTTCAACTTTTATCTGAACAATTAGAAAGCATTGATAAGGACTCAGCACAATGCTGAGATCACAGGATGAATTAAACACAGTTCCCAACTACAAGGAGCTTACAACATGGCAGGGGACCCACAATTACAATGCAGAGGCATGAACACTCCAGTCAAGGAAAGCTCTGAAGACCAGGAGAGCTCAAGGGAGGTCGGTTCCATGTCCTAGGGGGTTGGAAAAGGCCTTGTAGAGTATGTATGATGTTTGAGCTGGGCCTTTTGAAGAGCAGATAAAAATTGAATAAAAGCAAAGGGGCAGTATGGATGAGCAATGCTTGTCTGAGACCATTCGGAGTCCAGGAGGAGCATGGGGGACCACTATGGGTGAAGAAAAGTACTTAGATCAACTTGGGAAGGGGTAGCATGTATGCTGGGCCTTGGCCAGGGCCAAGGCCTTCCCTTTTCCACTAGGCTTTGCCTGCTCATACTGGAGTGGAGTAATTTAATTAAGCACCAGCTCTTAATCAGGATGCAGCTGTTTAGCAGATGTTGCCTCCTGCCCCAGATGGAAGCGCATCTTGGAGATGGGTGCCACACTTCCAGGGCATCTAATTTGTGAGGCTGTAGAGGGAGAGGAGATCCAGGATGCTGCCATTAGCCTTTAACAACCATCATTCACCACGCAGCCCCTCTGTCCAGCACCACAGCCACATGTCAAACTTTCCTGTGGGCTCCCTCAGCTTGGGGCCTGGGGGAGGAGAGGTAGCTGGTGGGAGGGCTGGGGTGCTGGTTGTCACTCAGAAAAACTGAGGAAAGGGAATAGAGAAGTTGCCAATTCACAGAGCCTGCAAGAGATTTTAATTGGTGAGAAGTGGCTTCTCCCCTGCCTTCCACGAAAGGCGTATAAATAATAACGGCTCTCTGTTGAGCACCTACTCAGAACCGGGCATGGTGACAGCTGCTACTCCTTTACTGCCTGGGACTCTGGGGTCTTCCCAGCAGCCACACAGTCCCACTGCAGGGGGGCCTCCTTGTCTCATGCAGCTGGGATGTTCCTCCCCTAGATACTCACGCGGCCAGCTTCAGCATGCCCTCAAATGTCACCTCTTCAGAGAGGCCTCCCTATCTACTCTACATAAAACAGCATCCTTTCCCTCCGTGCCCTATCTCCTTCCCTTACTTTGTATTTTGTAAGAATATAAGTCAATCCTTTGTGATTTTCACATCACAGATTCTGCCAGTCCTTGGTCAAACTTTTTAAAAACATTAAACATTTTTCTCATCATTATTCTCTAGACAATACAGAATAGCAAATATATATAGCTATTAGATATATTAAGGACTAGATTTAATCTAGAGATGATTTTAAGTGTATGGAAGATGTCCAGAAGTTACTGGACATAAATACTACATTGTTTATATAAGCACTTGTGCATTGTGGCCTTGGGTGCTGAGGGGGGCGTGGTCCTGGAACCACTCCCTGTGGATGCTGGGGGAGGACTATGCATTTGTTTAGGAGATGTTTTCCTTTCTAGATTTAGATTGCTTTTTCTTTTTCTTTTTTTTCAGAACCAGGGATTGAAGTCAGGCCCTTGCACTTGCCAGGGAAGCACTTATTCCACTGAGCCATCTCCCCAGCCCCTAGATGTAAATTCCTGAAGGCAAAAAGTTTTGTCTGTTTCATCATTGTGGTCTCCACAGCACTGAAAACAGTGCTTGACCCAGGACAGAACTTTGTAAATATTTGCTCAGTGGGTCAATGAATGATTAACAGAGTTCACTGGACAACTCTTCTGAAAAAGAGTTGCACAGCTAGCAGGGGTATACTGGGATTTGAATTCAGGCCTAGTGGTTCTAAATCTCTGTCTCTGTCCTTTCTTCTCCAGGGCACTTGCTCCCATGTGCACATTATTTACGTGTTGGTGCATTTAGTACCTGCCTCTCCCACTGGAATGGTGGCTCCACTGAGAGCAGACTTCACTTGCTTTGTTCACAGCTGAACATGGCACCCAGTACCTGGCACCCGGGAAATGCTGGCCATGGTAGTTAGTGCATGCCTATAATCCAGCCAGTCTGGAGGCTGCAAGTTTGACCCAGCTAGGTTAATTTACTGAGAGTTTGTCTTAAAATTAAAAAAAAAAAAAAAAAAAAAAAAAAAGGACTGGGAATGAAACTTAGTGTGAAGGCCTTAGATCCAGTTTCCAGAACTGAATAAAAGTATGTTAGATGAGGGAAGGAAGAGCTGGAAGCTGGGAGGTAGGGAGTCTTCAAACTGTGCTCTGCCCTCATTGGGTGGGAGGGTGAGAGGTTCCAAGATGCTTTCCGCAGAGTGCTTTGCCTCTCCCTCCCACATATATTGCAGCCCTCTTATTTAATCTCAGAAGAAAAGCTGCAAAGTAGGTCTCCTCCAGGCCATTTTACAGATGGGCAAGTTGAGCTTAATCAAAGAAGTGACTTTCCTTGCCCAGGGTCACCCAGTCAGCAGGTGGTGGACCTAGCTTTCTCCACAGCTGCAGATACTTCTTTAAGGTGTGGAGGCTCAGCTTGACCTACATGGTCCCCCTGAAGGCAGCAGCTCCAGCTCTCTCCAGCGGTCAGAAAGTCCGCTGCAGCCTGCCAGGACCTGGATTCCCCCTCAAGGTCAGTGATGGTAGGGCCAATATGAAGCTCACCTTTAATTCACAAGTCCCCAGTTTTGTCCATTTAAGTGAAAACTTTCATGTCATTTAAGCCCAAATCCCCCGTTGACTTCAACGGAAGCTTTGAATCCATGAGGAAGGTCAGAAAGCACTTTTTTTGGAGCTAATACAGATGCTGATGGAAAGCATATTTGCATATTCATTATTATCAGGGCCCTTTGAATAAGTTTTTTTTAGCTGTTCTCTTAAAGTGACTAGGGGACAACGACTCTTTTCAGTTGCTGAATTCCTGGGCCCAAAGTGGGCCTGTCGCTACCTCCTGGGGCCTTGTCACACTTTTCTAGTGGCCAAAGAACATAAAATGATGGAGAATTTCATCCACTAAGATTTCTTGGTGTGAATGAAGAAATATATCTCCCAGGCCCTTGGGCAGAGGTGATGGAAGCCCAGGCAGTCTGAGGGAACAGAAGAGGTTGCTAAACAGCCTATGTAAGGCTGGACCCTGGTAACAGGAGGCTGATGGGCGCTGGCAAAGAATTAGGGTTGGTTCAGAGATGACCAGGCTGTGCTTTGCTCTAACAAAGGGCCAGGACCATCTGGGAGCACTTATCAACCATCAGGGCCTGACAGTCCTCCCTGGACCATTTGGACCCAAGTCTTTGCAAATGTGGAAGGCGGGCATGACTGGGCATCAGAGATTTTCAGTGTCCCCAGATGCAAATTAGCAGTGGTAAGCAGAAGGGAACTAGTCTTTCTTCCAACCAGAGTGGAGGGAAAAAGGGAAGTTGTGGTGTGCAGGAAGCATGTGGTGGGGGTATCAGGAAATCCTCTGAGGAGGTGCGGGGATGGGGTGGAAAGAATGTAGGGAAAAATTCTCTCCCTTTGTCTCTGCCTCTGCCTCTGCCTCTGCCTCTGCCTCTGCCTCTGCCTCTGCCTCTGCCTCTGTCTCTGTCTCTGTCTCTGTCTCTGTCTCTCTCCTTAGAAGAAAATTTTAAACTACAGTAAAGTGGAGCAAATAGTATAGTGGTCTTGTATACCTGGGAGCAGCTTTATCAGTTGTAGCTTTTCAGGGTGTGCTGCACTCAGCTGCCTCTGAACCTTCTGACAAGTGCACACTGCCACCCACCACTCTTGGACAGGGAGTCCTCGCAGGAGCACAGAGCATAGGGCAAGCTTTGACAGGAAAGCCAATAGCTTCTGTGCCACAGATCCCCTTGAATTAAAGAGGCAAATAGCATTGAGAGGACATCTCCATCTGTTTGGACTCCCTCCTCCTTGACTTCTCAGTGGGCCTTATGCTTTGGGACAGAGCGTGGGGCATCCTCATCCTGACAATGATGGAAGAAGAAAGGGGACCGTGGTAGGGTCTGGGAACATCCTAAGGGTAGCCAAAGTGGGGGTGGATTTCTCCAGGAAGGATTTCTCCATGAAGTTGTTTCATGTATTTCTTGGTCCACTTGCCTAGGATGCACTCAGCACCCATCATGTGCTGGACATTGTGTTTCAGGGAATGGGGACACAGTGATAAACACAGTGGACAAAGATACCTTTCCACCATGTGTAGCCCACATTCCGGTGTCAGTGTCGGCCTTGAATACTGAGTAAAATGTATCACATATCCAGTGGTCTAAGTGCTACAGTGAAAATTAAAACTGAAAGGAGATGGAAGAGGCAGGACTTGGGGAAAGGTGGGAACTGTAAATAAGGTGCCCAGCGAGGCCTCTCTGCCAAGGTGGCAGGGAAATTTGAGCAGACTCAAATAGAGCAAGAAAAGCAGCCCTGGGGGAGGAGCCCTCTGGCATAAGAAAGAGGTGGTGCAAAGGCACAGGGGCAGGAACTCTCTTTTCAAGAAGAGAAAGCACCCTCAAAAAGCTGGGGCATAGTCAGCAGGAATCAGGGAGAGTGATAGGAAGCCAGGAGATGGAAATGAGTCTGCAGGGCAAACTGGGGTGGCCTGAGTGTAAGTCCTTGAAGACTTTTTCAAGACTCCATTCTCCAGCATGAGAATGTCACCAGCCACCCAGGTCAACACAGTTTCATTAGCTCACTTCTGATCAAACCAAAGGATGCCATTACTTTTTTTTTTTATTTTTAGAGTTCCTGCTTTATTTATTCTCTTTAGATGATATTTAGATATGACACTGTAAGGCCAAAGCACACTTCTGTTTTGCATACAAAACCATGATACATTATGTATTCAGCATAAACGAACTTTTCCTTCATAAAGTAGCATGAGACCCCTTCCACACCTGGCCCAAGCAAAGGCGACTGACTCCACCGAGAGCCAGCCTGGTGCATCTCACTATGATGCGTGGCGTTGGCTGTGGAACTGCTCTGCAAGACTAGACTGTTTCTGTCCTACATGTTCACAGTTTTATCATTGTAGTTGCTTGGGTCCCCCCAGGCAGAGGCAACATCATCAATCTTCCCTTTGTATCAGACAGACAGGGAAGAGAGTTCTTCCCAGCTAGTGGTTTCATTGCTGTTCTTCTCCTTGACTGGTACTGACCCTCGATGCACCCTGTCCTGTCTGTTTAACAGAAACAGCTCTTCCCCAGTTCCTCTTGTTGTTGTCTTGGGGTTTGTTGGTTCAGTTCTGTTTGGGATCGGGTTTTAGAGATTCCCCCAGTTTGTATCTGGATTCACTTTGGTACTTGTGCCATTACCCCAGCCACTGGTCTTGTGGCTTCATTCTGACCAGACCTTGATCTTGTATAGCTAGCATCCAATCCAGATCCATTTGTTCCCATCCCTAGGTGTCCCAGGACAGGTGATGAATCTACCCAGGGCCATATTCCCATATACCAGGCTGGGTTCGATCTTTGTCCTTCTCCCAAGTTATGGGATTTGAGCTTCTGATGCTTATCCCAGGTGGGTGATTTGTTTCCCCTGACTTATAGTCCCACTTTAAGAGTGTCCACTCTTGGCAGCAGTAGTGTTACTAACAGGAAAAGGCTTATGGAGTCCCCCAAACTCCTAGGCCACTTAGTGCTTTGTTGTCGCTGACTCTCCAACATGGTTTTTTGTGGAAGGGAAAAAGGACTTACACAAAGCTAGATCCAAGGAGATGGAGGGGCCTCAGGTGCCTCAAATCATGACCTGTTTCTTTCTTTTCTTCTTTTTGTGGAACCGGGG